>JAVTVJ010004982.1:0-33244 GCA_034509425.1 Eopsaltria australis | reverse complement strand
AGTGACCAATGGGAGTGACCATGGGAGTGACCCTGGAGTGACCATGGGAGTGACCAATGGGAGTGACCAATGGGAGTGACCAATGGGAGTGACCATGGAGTGACCATGGGAGTGACCATGGAGTGACCATGGGAGTGACCAATGGGAGTGACCATGGGAGTGACCATGGGAGTGACCAATGGGAGTGACCAATGGGAGTGACCCTTTGGAGTGACCCTGGAGTGCCCCCTGGAATCCCTGGAATCCCTGGAATCCCTGGAATTCCCGCGTTCCCGTTTTTCCAGGACCGGGGTTCAGACGTTCCGGCGCGACCACGATCGCTTCTGGGTGCTGGCGGCGCATCCCAACCTCAACCTCTTCGCTGCCGGTAACTCCAACTGGGAACCCCCAATTCCAACTGGGAGAGCCCCATTCCAACTGGGAACCCTGAATTCCAACTGGGAGAGCCCCAGTTCAACTGGGAACCCTGAATTCCAACTGGGAACCCCCAGTTCCAACTGGGAGAGCCCAGGTTCTGTCTGGGGTTATTCCTGGTGTTGTTCCTGATGTTTTCCCCAAATTCCTGATGTTTATTCCCAGGCCACGACGGGGCCATGCTGCTGTTCAATTCTCCCCATTCCCAGTGTTATTCCCAGGGTTATTCCCAGAATTCCCGATGTTTATCCCAGTTTTCCAGGCCATGACGGGGCCATGCCGGTGTTCAAGCTGGAGCGGCTCCGGCTGTGTCAGGGTTATTCCCGCTGTTATTCCCGCTGTTATTCCCGCTGTTATTCCCGTTGTCATTCCCAGAATTCCCGATGTTATTCCCGATGTTATTCCCATGTTTCCCAGGGCACGATGGGGGCATGCTGGTGTTCAAGCTGGAGCGGGAGCGCTCGGCCCTGGCTGTGCCGGGGTTATTCCCGCTGTTATTCCCGCTGTTATTCCCGCTGTTATTCCCGCTGTTATTCCCATTGTCATTCCCAGAATTCCCGATGTTATTCCCGATGTTATTCCCATGTTTCCCAGGGCACGATGGGGGCATGCTGGTGTTCAAGCTGGAGCGGGAGCGCCCGGCCCTGGCTGTGTCAGGGTTATTCCCGCTGTTATTCCCGCTGTTATTCCCGTTGTCATTCCCGTTGTCATTCCCGTTGTCATTCCCAGTTTTCCCAGTGTTTATTCCCGGTTTTCCCGGTTTCCCAGGGCACGATGGGGGCATGCTGGTGTTCAAGCTGGAGCGGGAGCGCCCGGCCCTGGCTGTGCTGGGATTATTCCCAGTGTCATTCCCGTTGTTATTCCCGTTGTTATTCCCGTTGTCATTCCCAGTGTCATTCCCGATGTTATTCCCGATGTTATTCCCATGTTTCCCAGGGCACGATGGAGGCATGCTGGTGTTCAAGCTGGAGCGGGAGCGCCCGGCCCCGGCTGTGCCGGGGTTATTCCCGCTGTTATTCCCGCTGTTATTCCCGTTGTTATTCCCGCTGTCATGCCCGCTGTTATTCCCGGTGTCATTCCCGTTGTCATTCCCAGTTTTCCCGGTGTTTATTCCCGGTTTTCCCTGTTTCCCAGGGCACGATGGAGGCATGCTGGTGTTCAAGCTGGAGCGGGAGCGCCCGGCCCTGGCCGTCCACGGCAATTCCCTGTTCTACGTCAAGGATCGATTCCTGCGGCAGCTCGACTTCGGCAGCTCCCGGGACGTGGCTGTCATGCAGCTCCGCAGGTACAGCCGTAAATCCATCCCAAAATATCCCAAAATTCCCAAAATTATCCTGAATCCATCATGGGCTCAGCTCCCGGGACGTGGCCGTCATGCAGCTCCGCAGGTACAGCCCTAAATATCCCAGAATTCCCAAAATTATCCTGAATCCATCCCAAATCCATCCCAAAATATCACAAATTATCCCTAAATATCCCAAAATTCCCAAAATCCATCCCAAATCCATCATGGGCTCAGCTCCTGGGACGTGGCCGTCATGCAGCTCCGCAGGTACAGCCCTAAATCCATCCCAAAATATCCCAAAATTCCCAAAATTATCCCAAATCCATCACGGGCTCAGCTCCCGGGACGTGGCCGTCATGCAGCTCCACAGGTACAGCCCTAAATATCCCAGAATTATCCCAAAATTATCTCAAATCCATCCCAAATCCATCCCAAAATATCCCAAAATTATCCCAAATCCATCCCAAAATATCACAAAATATCGCAAATTATCCCAAAATATCCCAAAATTCCCAAAATCCATCCCAAATCCATCATGGGCTCAGCTCCTGGGACATGGCTGTGATGCAGCTCCGCAGGTACAGGGCCCAAAATCCATCCCAAATCCATCCCAAAATATCCCAAAATTATCCCAAATCCATCCCAAATCCATCACTGGCTCAGCTCCCGGGATGTGGCCATCATGCAGCTCCGCAGGTACAGCCCAAAATATCCCAAATCCATCCCAAATCCATCCCAAAATTATCCTAAAATTATCCCAAAATATCCCCAAATCCATCCCAAAATCCATTCCAAAATTATCCCAAAATCTCCTGTATCCATCCCAAACTCCATCCCAAAGCCATCCCAAAATATCCCAAAATTATCCCAAATCCATCCCAAATCCATCCCAAAATATCCCAAAATTATCCCAAATCCATCCCAAATCCATCCCAAAATTATCCTAAAATTATCCCAAAATCTCCTGTATCCATCCCAAAATCCATCCCAAAGCCATCCCAAAACATCCCCAAAAATCCCAAATCCGTCCTTGGTTCAGGTCCCGGCCTGGGATCCCAAAGTGCCTGGGCTTGGAGGGGTTAAAGTGGGAAAAATGGGATTTGGGAGGGATTTTAGGGAGATTTCGGGGGGATTTTAGGGAGATTTTAGTGGGATTTTGGGGTTAGAGGAGTTTGGAGTTTCAGCCTGGAATTCCTTGATGGAATTCTGGCATTCCCATGGGATTTCCATGAGGAAACTCCTCCATTTTTTTAAGACATCTTCTGCTTTTCCCCCCATTTGTGACCCCAAATCCTCCCCCTCCTCCTCCCTTTTCCCACTTTTCCCCACTGTTTTCCCTGTTTTTCCTGCTTTTCCCACTTTTCCCTTTCCCAAATTTCTCCCTTTTCCCACCCCTTTTCCCTACTTTTTCCCGATTTTCCCTTCTCCCAATTTCCCACTTTTCCCCTCTCTTCCCTTTTCCCAAATTCTCCCTCTTCCCAATTCTTCCCAATTTCTCCCAATTTTTCCCTTTTCCTACTTTTTCCCAATTTCCCCACTGTTTTCCCTGTTTTTCCTGCTTTTTCCCACTTCTCCCTTCTCTCAAATTCTCCCTTTTCCCACCCCTTTTTCCCGCTTTTTCCCACTCTTCCCTTCTCCCAAATTCTCCCTTTTCCTAATTCTTCCCAATTTCTTGTCCCAATTTCTCCCTTTTCCCACTTTTTCCCACTTTTCCCCGATACTCCTTTTTCCCAAATTCTCCCTTTTCCCAATTCTTCCCAATTTCTCCCCTCTCCCAATTCCTCTCTCCCACTTTCTCCCGACTTTCCCTTTCCCCAAATTCTCCCTTTCCCCAATTTCCCCCTTTCCCCAATTTTTTCCCCACTTCCTCCCAATTTTTTCCCACTTCTTTTCCCAATTTTCCCGCTGTTCCCGTGTTTTCCAGCGGCTCCAAGTTCCCGGTGTTCAGCATGTCCTACAACCCAGCGGAGAACGCCGTGCTGCTCTGCACCGTGAGTGCTGCCAGCCCATCCCAAATCCTGCATTTGGGGGGAAAATCCCTCAAATCCTGGAGTTTTAGGGCAAAAATCCCGCTTTTTTTGGAGGGTAAAATCCCTTGAATTCCACTTTTTTTGGGAAAAAAATCCCACAAATTTCACTCTTTTTGAGGGGATAAAAATCCCTTAAGTTCCGCTTTTTTTTGGGAAGAAATCCCGCAAATTCCGTATTTTTGAGGGATAAAATTCCCTTAAATCCCACATCTTTGGGGGGGGTAAAAATTCCCTTGAATTCCGCTTTTTTGGGGAAAAAAAACCCTACAAATTTCACTTTTTGTGGGTAAAAATCCCACAAATTTCACTTTTTGGGTGGGATAAAAATCCCTTAAATCCCCACTTTTTTGGGAAAGAAAATCCCTCAAATTCCACTTTTTTGGGGGGGAAAGTAACTCCTTAAATTCCCCTTTTTTGGGGAAAAAATCCCTCAAATTCCACTTTTTTTGGGGGGACAAAATTCCCTCAAATTCTGCTTTTTTTGGAGGGTAAAATTCCTTTAAATTCCACTTTTTTGGGGGGCAAAAAACTCCTTAAATTCCACATCTTTGGAGGGCAAAAATCCCTCAAATTCCACTTTTTTGGGTGGGAAAAGTAACTCCTTAAATTCCCCTTTTTTGGGGAAAAAAATCCCTCAAATTCCACTTTTTTGGAGGGCAAAAATGCCTTAAATCCCCCATTTTTTGGGAAAGAAAATCTCTGAAATTCCACGTCTTTTTTGGGGAAAAATTCCCTTAAATCCCACTTTTTTTTGGAAAAAAAAATCCCTTAAATTCCACTTTTTTTTGATGGGAAAAATCCCTCAAATCCCACTTTTTTTTGGGTGGGAAAAATCCCTCAAATTCCACTTTTTGGGGAAAAAACCCCTGAAATTCCCCCTTTTT
The DNA here is from genome assembly GCA_034509425.1 of Eopsaltria australis. NCBI lineage: Eukaryota > Metazoa > Chordata > Aves > Passeriformes > Petroicidae > Eopsaltria > Eopsaltria australis. The sequence goes on along the minus strand of JAVTVJ010004982.1, from coordinate 28,631 downwards.
ATGAGGTAAAACCCCTCAAATCCCTGTTTTTTTTTGTGGGAAAAACCCCTAAAATCCCCGATTTTTTGGGAAAAACCCCCCAAATCCCAAATTTTTTTGGGAAAACCCCCTCAAATCCCATTTTTTTCCATCCCCAGCGAGCCAGCAACCTGGAGAACAGCACCTACGACCTGTACAGCATCCCCAGGGAGGCAGATTCCCAAAATCCCGACGGTGGGTGAGGCCCGGGCTCCAGAACCTGGGAATTCCCATCCCCCTCCATTATCCCATCATTATCCCAAAAAATCCCCTTCATTCCCCTTTGTTTATCCCTAAAAATCCCTTTTTTCTTCCCATCATTTATCCCTAAAAACCTTTATTTTCCGTTTATTTATCCCTAAAAATCCCTTTTATTTATTCCTAAAATTGCTTTTTTTCTTTATCCCTAAAAGTCCTTTTTTTTCCCCTTTATTTATCCCTAAAAATCCCTGTTTTCTTCCCATCATTTATCCCTAAAAATCCCCTTTATTTCTCCTTAAAAGTCCCCTTTTTTCCCATTTATTTATCCCTAAAAATCCCTTTTCCTCTTTATTTCTCCCTAAAATTCCTTTTTTCTTTACCCCTAAAAATCGCTTTTTTTTTTCCCTTTATTTATCCATAAAAATCTTTTTTCTTCCTTTCATTTATCCCTAAAAATCCCCTTTATTTCTCCTTAAAAATCCCCTTTATTCCCTTTTATTTATCCCTAAAAATCCCTTTTTTCTTCCCATCATTTATCCCTAAAAACCTTTATTTTCCTTTTATTTATCCCTAAAAATCCCCTTTATTTGTCCCAAAAAAATCTCTTCATTCCCATCATTTATCCCTAAAAATCCCATTTTTCTTCCCCTTTATTCATCCCTAAAATTCCTTTCTTTCCCATTATTTATCCCTAAAAATCCTTATTTCTTTATCCCTAAAAATCCCTTTTTCCCCCCAAATCCTCTTTTTTTGGCCCCAAATCCTCATTTTTTCCCCTAAAAATCCTCTTTTTTTGCTCTTTCTTTCTGCCCCAAATCCTCATTTTTTTCCACTAAAAATCCTCATTTTTTTCCCTAAAAATACTTTTTTTTTTCCCTAAAATTTCCTTTTCTCCCCCTAAAAATCCCTTTTTTTTCCCTGAAAATTTCTGTTTACCCTAAAATTCCCTTTTTTCCCCTAAAATTCCCTTTTTCCCCTAAAAATCCTCATTTTTTTCCCCTAAAAATCCTCATTTTTTTCCCCTAAAAATCCTCATTTTTTTCCCTAAAACTCCCTTTTTGCCCCCAAAAAATTCCATTTCCCCCCCCTAAAATTCCTCATTTTTTTCCCCCCTAAAAATCCCTTTTTTCTCCTAAAAATCCTCATTTTTTTTTCCCTAAAAATCCCTTTTTCCCTCCCAAAATCCTTTATTTTCTCCCAAATTTTGGCACCTTTTCCCTCTCCCCTTTAAAAATTCACATTTTCCCTCCTCCCAATCCCATTTTTTCTCGGGAATTCTCCCAATTTCCCCTCCCAGCTGGAGATTTCCTGGCTTTATCCACGATTTATGCATCCCAGCCTGGATTTTTGGGATGTTTGATCCATAAAAAACCCCTCTAAAAACGCCAATCCCAGGAATTATTTTGTTTCCCATCCTTTTGGCAATTCCCAGATGGATTTTTTGGGGAATTTACGATTCCAAGCCGTGATTGAAAGGGATAAAAAATCCCCAAAATTGGCTTTTTCTTCACTCCTGGATTCCAATTCCAGCTGCTCCCCCTGTCCAGGAAAAAGAGGGAATGATGGATTTGGGGTTTTTTTCCAGGGATTTATGGGATCTTTCCCTGCTGGGCTGGGTTTGGATGGGGAAATTTGGGGTTTTTTTGGGAAGTTTTTGCAGCTGGGAAATTGGGAAAGGGATCAAATTCCCGGGGATTGGGGGAGGAGCAGCTGGAGCTGGAAAAGAGGGAAAATTCCACTGCAGGAGGAGGGAAAATGGGGAGATTTGGGGGAAAATCCCTGAAATCCATGAGTTTTGGGGAAAAATCCCTCAAATTCCATTTTTTTGGGGGGAAAATCCCCTCAAATTCTTCATTTTTGGGGAAAAAAATCCTTCAAATTCCTTTTTTTTTTTTTTTGAAGAAAAGTCCCTCAAATTCCCAGTTTTTGGGATTTTTGGGTGTTTTTTGGGATTCCAGCTCGGGAAAGGAAGCGTTCCTCGGGGCTCACGGGCGTGTGGGGTGGATGGGATGGATTTGGGATGGATTTGGGATGGATTTGGGATGGATTTTGGGATGGATTTTGGGATGGATTTTGGGATGGATTTGGGATGGATTTGGGATGGATTTGGGATGGATTTGGGATGGATTTTGGGATGGATTTTGGGATGGATTTGGGATGGATTTGGGATGGATTTGGGATGGATTTTGGGATGGATTTGGGATGGATTTGGGATGGATTTGGGATGGATTTTGGGATGGATTTTGGGTTGATTTTTGGGGTTTTTGGGATTCCAGCCCCAGAAGGGAAGCGCTCCCTGGGGCTGTGTGGATGGGATTGATGGGATTCCCGTTTTTTTGGGATTTATTCCTGTTTTTTTGGGATTGCACCCCCTGAAGGGAAGCTGTCCTCAGGGCTCATGGGCGTGTGGGGTGGATGGGATGGATTTGGGATGGATTTTGGGATGGGTGGGATGGATTTTGGGATTTATTCCTGGTTTTTTGGGGGTTTATTCCCAGTATTTTGGGATTTATTCCTGGTTTTTTTGGGATTCCGGCTCCAGAAGGGAAGCGCTCCTTGGGGCTGTGTGGGATTGATGGGATTCCCGTTTTTTTGGGATTTATTCCGGGATTTTTGGGATTTTAGCCCCTGAAGGGAAGCGCTCGTCGGGGCTCATGGGCGTGTGGGATGGAGGGGATGGATTTGGGATGGATTTGGGATGGATTTGGGATGGATTTTGGGTCGATTTTTGGGGTTTTTGGGATTTCAGCTCCCAAAGGGAAGCGCTCCCTGGGGCTGTGTGGATGGGATTGATGGGATTCCCGGTTTTTTGGGATTTAATCCCGGTTTTTTGGGATTTATTCCGGGTTTTTTTGGGATTCCAGCTCCCGAAGGGAAGCGCTCCTCGGGGCTCACGGCCGTGTGGGTGGCTCGGAACAGATTCGCCGTCCTGGACAGGATGCACTCGGTGAGAAATCCCAAAAAAAAATGGGGAATTGGGATAATGGGGATGGGATCCGGGGGGCTCTGATCCCAAAGGGGGATCCAGGGGGGATTCCGGGCTCTTCCAGGGGGGATTTGGGATCTGATCCCAGGGAACGGGGCCGGGACAGGAGGGAACAGCCTCGAGCTGGGCCAGGGGAGGCTCAGGGTGGGAAATTTGGGATGATTTTTCTGTGGAAAAAGGGTTGGGAAGCACGGGAAGGGCTCAGGCAGGGTTGGATCCCCATTCTTGGATGTATCCATGGAATCCCTGGGATTTGGGATGCATTTCTTGCTCCTGGAGCCATTTCCCACCCTCAAAAAAACCCCCAGAAAATCCAACCCAGAAAAACCAGGAAAAATCCCATTAAAAAACCCAATCCCACCCAAACCCCCCCAACCCCAAGGATCCCAAACCCCACCTGGGATTCCCTAAAAACCCCAAAACCTGGGAATTGTGTCCTGGGGGGCAGATCCTGATCAAGAACCTGAAGAACGAGATCACCAAGAAGGTCCAGGTTCCCAACTGCGATGAGATTTTCTACGCGGGCACCGGGAATCTCCTGCTCCGCGACGCCGACGCCGTCACGCTCTTCGACGTGCAGCAGAAACGGTGGGATTCGGGAATTCCCGGCAATTCTGTGCCCGATTCCTGGGTTTCCCGCCCTAAATCCTGGTTTTCCCAGCCTAAATCCTGATTTTCCCAGCCTAAATCCCGCTTTTTCCACCCCAAATCCTGATTTTTTCACACCAATTCCTGCTTTTTCCACTCCAGATCCTGGTTTTCCCAGCCTAAATCCTGATTTTCCCAGCCTAAATCCTGCTTTTTCCACCCCAAATCCTGATTTTTTCACACCAATTCCTGCTTTTTCCACTCCAGATCCTGGTTTTCCCAGCCTAAATCCTGATTTTTCCACCCCAAATCCTGATTTTTTCACCCCAAATCCTGATTTTTTCACACCAATTCCTGCTTTTTCCACTCCAGATCCTGGTTTTCCCAGCCTAAATCCTGCTTTTCCCACTCCAATCCTGGTTTTTTCCGCCCCAATCCCACTTTTCCCACCCCAAATCCCCCTTTTCCACCCCAAATCCAGGTTTTTCTACCCTAATCCTGATTTTCCCACCCTAATCCTGCTTTTCCCAGCCTAAGTCCCTTTTCCACCCCAAATCCTTGTTTTTCCACCCCAAATCCTTATTTTTCCCACCCCAAATCCCCCTTTTCCACCCCAAATCCTGGTTTTTCTACCCAAATCCTGCTTTTTTCACCCCAATTCCTGCTTTTCCCACCCTAATCCCGTTTTTTCCCGCCCCAATCCCGCTTTTTTCCCACCCCAAATCCCCCTTTTCCCACCCCAAATCCTGGCTTTTCTTCCCAAATCCTGCTTTTCCCATCCAAATCCCGCTTTTTCCCACCCCAAATCCTTCTTCCACACCAATTCCTACTTTTCCTTCCCTGAGTCCTTGTTTTTCTACCCCAATTCCCGCTTTTCCCACCCCGAATCCTTTGGGGTTTTTTCCCACAAATCCCACTTTTTCCTCACCAATTCCTGTTTTTTCCCACCCCAAATCCTGCTTGTTCCTGTGGAAAGCTGGGAAAAGCTGGAAGAGGGATCCCCTGGGGTTCTTTGGGATCCCCTGGGGTTCTTTGGGATCCCCTGGAATGTTTTGGGCTCCATTGGGGTTTTCTGGGATCCACTGGGGTTTTTTGGGCTCCATTGGAGGTTTTTTGGGCTCCATTGGGATTTTTTGGGATCCCCTGGGATTTTTTGGGATCCCCTGGGGTTTTTTGGGATCCCGGAGGTCCCAGGGCTGGGTTTGGGCCATTCCCTGAGCCCGGATCCGGGTTTTTTCCAGGACTTTGGCGTCGGTGAAGATCTCCAAGGTGAAGTACGTGATCTGGTCGGCCGACATGTCCCACGTGGCCCTGCTGGCCAAGCACGGTGAGTCCCGGGGCAGATTCCCAGTTTTTTTATGGAATTTCCTGGATTTGTATGGAATTTCCCCATTTTTTATGGAATTTCCCCGTTTTTTGTGGATTATCCCATGGCTGGGATCGACCTCAGGGAATTCCAAGGTGGGAGGATCCCTCCGAGGCCCCCAGGTGGGAGCGATCCCACTCCAACGTCCCGGAATTCCCTGGACACCCAAACCCATCCCACAATTCCCGGAATTCCAGACCATTCCCTGATTCCTTGTGCCCGTTCCTGTTCCCATTCCCATAATTCCTGTTCCCCATTCCTGTTCCCGTTCCATTCCCATTCCCATGATTCCCGTTGTGTGTCCTCATTCCTGTAATTCTCATTCATTTTCCATTCCATTCCCGTTATTTCCATTCCCATTTCCATCCTTATTCCCATTATTCCCATTCCCCATCCCCATTCCCATTCCTGGAATTCCCATCCCTGGAATTCCCATCCCATCCCCATTCCCATTCCTGTAATCCCCATTCCTGCTCCTGGAATTCCCATTCCCATTCCCCATCCCATAATTCCCATCCCAATTTTTCCCACTCCCATTCCCATTCCCATCCCTATTCCCATTCCCATTTTTCCCATTCCCATTCCCTTCTCTTCCTCATTCCCATCCCCATCCCCATTTTCCCCACCTCCATTCCCGTTCCCGTTCTTCCCATCCCCTGATTCCCTTCCCCATTCCCTGATTCCCATAATTCCCACACTCATTCCCATTCCCATTCCCAGCGATCCTGATCTGTAACCGGAAGCTGGAGTCCCTGTGCCAGATCCATGAGAACATCCGGGTCAAGAGCGGGGCCTGGGACGAGAGCGGCGTCTTCATCTACACCACCAGCAACCACATCAAATACGCCGTGACCTCGGGGTGAGTGAGCGGGAATTCCATGGAATTCCATGGGAATATCCATGGGAATGACCACATCAAATACGCCGTGACCTCGGGGTGAGTGAGCGGGAATATCCATGGAATTCCATGGGAATATCCATGGGAATGTCACCAGCAACCACATCAAATACGCCGTCACCTCGGGGTGAGTGAGCGGGAATTCCATGGGAATATCCATGGGAATGTCCATGGGAATGTCCACATCAAATACGCCGTCACCTCGGGGTGAGTGAGCGGGAATTCCATGGGAATATCCATGGGAATGTCCATGGGAATGTCCACATCAAATACGCCGTCACCTCGGGGTGAGTGAGCGGGAATTCCATGGGAATATCCATGGGAATGTCCATGGGAATGTCACCAGCAACCACATCAAATACGCCGTCACCTCGGGTGAGTGAGCTGGAATTCCATCCATATGTCCATGGAATATCCATGGAATGTCCACATCAAACACACTCGGGTGAGTGAGGGAATTCCATGGGAATATCCATGGGAATATCCATGGGAATGTCCATGGGAATGTCCACATCAAATACGCTGTGACCTCGGGGTGAGTGAGCGGGAATTCCATGGAATTCCATGGGAATATCCATGGGAATGACCACATCAAATACGCCGTCACCTCGGGGTGAGTGAGCGGGAATTCCATGGGAATGTCCATGGGAATGTCACCAGCAACCACATCAAATACGCTGTGACCTCGGGGTGAGTGAGCGGGAATTCCATGGAATTCCATGGGAATATCCATGGGAATGACCACATCAAATACGCCGTCACCTCGGGGTGAGTGAGCGGGAATTCCATGGGAATATCCATGGGAATATCCCCGGGAATCCCACCAGCAACCACATCAAATACGCCGTCACCTCGGGGTGAGTGAGCGGGAATATCCATGGGAGTATCCATGGGAATATCCATGGGAATGACCACATCAAATACGCCGTCACCTCGGGGTGAGTCCATGGGAATATCCATGGGAATATCCATGGGAATGACCACATCAAATACGCCGTCACCTCAGGGTGAGTGAGCGGGAATTCCATGGAATTCCATGGGAATATCCATGGGAATGACCACATCAAATACGCCGTCACCTCGGGGTGAGTGAGCGGGAATTCCATGGAATTCCACGGGAATATCCATGGGAATGACCACATCAAATACGCCGTCACCTCGGGGTGAGTGAGCGGGAATTCCATGGGAATATCCATGGGAATATCCCCGGGAATCCCACCAGCAACCACATCAAATACGCCGTCACCTCGGGGTGAGTGAGCGGGAATATCCATGGAATTCCATGGGAATATCCATGGGAATGACCACATCAAACACGCTGTCACCTCGGGGCGAGGCTGGAGTTCCTGGGGTTTGGAATTCTTGGTATCTCACCTGGAATGTCCCTGGGAATGTCCCCTGGATCTCACTGGGAGTGTCCCCTGGATCTCACTGGGAATGTCCCTGGGATCTCACCGGGAATTCCCCTGGATCCCACTGGGAATGTCCCTGGGATCTCACCGGGAATGTCCTGGGAATTCCCTGGATCTCAGCGGGAATCTTCCCCTGGCTGTCACTGCCAATTCCCCTGGGTCTCAGCGGGAATGTCCCAGGAATGTCCCCTGGCTCTCACCGGCAATGTCCCCGGAATTCCCTGGATCTGAGCGGGAATGTCCCATGGGATCTCAGCGGGAATGTCCCCGGAATTCCCTGGATCTGAGCGGGAATGTGCCCTCTCCGGGCGCAGGGATCACGGCATCATCCGCACCCTGGACCTGCCCATTTACGTCACGCGCGTCAAAGGCAACAACGTCTACTGCCTGGATCGGGAATGCCGGCCCCGCGTGCTCACCATCGACCCCACCGAGTTCCGCTTCAAGCTGGCCCTCATCAACCGCAAATACGACGAGGTCAGGAAACCCGGGATTGGGAACGCGGGAAACGGGGGATTTGGGATTGGGAATGGTGGGGAAATGGGGTTGGGAATGGTGGAGAAATGGGGTTGGGAATGGTGGAGAAATGGGGTTGGGAATGGTGGGGAAATGGGGTTGGGAATGATGGTCCGTGCTCACCATCAACGCCACCGAGTTCTGATTCAAACTGGCTCTGATCAACCGGAAATACGACGAGGTCAGGAAACCCGGGATTCAGGGGAAAATCATGGAATAATGGGATTGAGAATGGTGGAGAAATGGGGTTGAGAATGATGGAGAAATGGGGTTGGGAATGGTGGAGAAATGGGATTGGGAATGATGGAGAAATGGGGTTGGGAATGATGGAAATGTGGGATGGGAATGATGGTCCGTGCTCACCATCAACCCCACCGAGTTCCGATCCAAACTGGCCCTGATCAACCGGAAATACGACGAGGTCAGGGGAAAATCATGGAATAATGGGATTGGGAATGGGGGAAATGTAGGGTTGGGAATGATGGAGAAGTGGGGAGCCATTCCCAAGGGTTTTGGGAGGATCTGGAAGAGCCATTCCCGATGTCTGTGGACTCCGGGAAGAGCCATTCCCGATGGTTCTGGACTTGGGGCCAAGCCATTCCTGAGGGTTCTTGATTTTGGGAAGAGCCATTCCCAAGGGCTCTGTATTCTGGGAATAGCCATTCCTGATGGTTCTGGACTTTGGGAGAGCCATTCCCGATGGTTCTGTATTTTGGGAAAAGCCATTCCCAAGGGCTTTGGGAAGAGCCATTCCCAATGTCTCTGGACTCTGGGAAGCGCCATTCCCGATGTCTCTGGCCTTTGGGAAGTGCCATTCCCGATGTCTCTGGACTCTGGGAAGCGCCATTCCCGATGTCTCTGGACTCTGGGAAGCGCCATTCCCGATGTCTCTGGACTCTGGGAAGCGCCATTCCCGATGTCTCTGGACTCTGGGAGAGCCATTCCCGATGGTTCTGTATTTTGGGAAGAGCCATTCCCAAGGGCTTTGGGAAGAGCCATTCCCAATGTCCCTGTGTTTTGGGAGAGCCATTCCCGATGGTTCTGTATTTTGGGAAGAACCATTCCCAAGGACTCTGGGAGAGCCATTCCCGATGTCTCTGGACTCTGGGAGAGCCATTCCCGATGGTTCTGTATTTTGGGAAGAGCCATTCCCAAGGGCTTTGGGAGAGCCATTCCCAATGTCTCTGTACTTTGGGAAGCGCCATTCCCGATGTCTCTGGCCTTTGGGAGAGCCATTCCCAAGGGCTTTGGGAAGAGCCATTCCCGATGTCTCTGGACTTTGGGAGAGCCATTCCCGATGGTTCTGTATTTTGGGAAGAGCCATTCCCAAGGGCTTTGGGAAGAGCCATTCCCAATGTCTCTGTATTTTGGGAGAGCCATTCCCGATGGTTCTGTATTTTGGGAAGAGCCATTCCCAAGGACTCTGGGAGAGCCATTCCCGATGGTTCTGTACTTTGGGAAGCGCCATTCCCGATGGTTCTGTATTTTGGGAAGAGCCATTCCCAAGGGCTTTGGGAAGCGCCATTCCCAATGTCTCTGGACTCTGGGAGCGCCATTCCCGATGCCTCTGGATCCGGGCCGCTCCGCAGGTGCTGCACATGGTGCGGAACGCCAAGCTGGTGGGGCAGTCGATCATCGCGTACCTGCAGCGCAAGGGCTACCCCGAGGTGGCGCTGCACTTCGTCAAGGACGAGAAGACGCGCTTCAGCCTCGCCCTCGAGTGCGGGAACATCGAGGTGAGAGCCGGCCTGGGCTGCCAGGGGGAAGGGTTGGGAATTTCGGGGGATTTTGGGATGTTTTGGGATGTTTTGGGAAGATGCTTTGGGAAGTTTTGATGTTCGCGGCGGTTTTTGGACGCCTTCAGATGTTTTGGGAGGGTTTGGGGTGTTCTGGGGAGGTTTGGGGTGTTCTGGGAGGGTTTGGGATGTTCTGGGAAGGTTTGGGATTTTCTGGGGAGGTTTGGGGTGTTCTGGGAGGGTTTGGGATGTTCTGGGAAGGTTTGGGGTGTTGTGGGAAGGTTTGGGATGTTCTGGGAAGGTTTGGGATGTTCTGGGGAGGTTTGGGGTGTTTTGGGAAGGTTTGGGGTGTTCTGGGGAGGTTTGGGGTGTTCTGGGAGGGTTTGGGATGTTCTGGGAAGGTTTGGGGTGTTCTGGGAAGGTTTGGGATGTTCTGGGAGGGTTTGGGATGTTCTGGGAAGGTTTGGGGTGTTGTGGGAAGGTTTGGGATGTTCTGGGAAGGTTTGGGGTGTTTTGGGGAGGTTTGGGATGTTCCTGGGAGTTTGGGATTGCCTTGGGATGGTTTGGGCGGTTGTGGGATGTTTTGGGAAGTTTTTGGGGCATTCTGGGCTCTTTTGGGGAGTCCATTTGGAGCCGTTCCTTGGACATTTTGGCCGCTTGGTGCCGTTCTGTGCCCGGCACGCGGAGGCCGCGTCGCTCTCGGACCCATCCCGCGCTCCCGGCTCTCTGCCTCTGGAATCCCTGTCCCCCTGATCCTGGAATTCCAGAATCCCTGCTCCCATTCCCAATCCCTCGAACCTCACTAACTCTGGAATTCCCGGGATTCCCTGGACACAGATCGCCCTGGAGGCAGCCAAAGCCCTGGATGACAAGGGCTGCTGGGAGAAGCTGGGCGAGGTGGCGCTGCTGCAATCCCCAATCCCATTGCTCCCATTGTGTGCTCCCAGTGCTCCCATTGCTCCCATTGCTCCCAATCCCCTCTAATTCCCGAATTCCGGGGATTCCCTGGACACAGATCGCCCTGGAAGCTGCCAAGGCGCTGGATGACAAGGGCTGCTGGGAGAAGCTGGGCGAGGTGGCGCTGCTGCAATCCCAGTGCTCCCAGTGCTCCCATTGCTCCCATCGCTCCCAATCCCTCTAATTCCCAAATTCCCGGGATTCCCTGGACACAGATCGCCCTGGAAGCAGCCAAGGCTCTGGATGACAAGGGCTGCTGGGAGAAGCTGGGCGAGGTGGCGCTGCTGCAATCCCACTGCTCCCAGTGCTCCCATTGTGTGCTCCCATTGCTCCCATTGCTCCCAACCCCTCTAATTCCCGAATTCCCGGGATTCCCTGGACACAGATCGCCCTGGAAGCTGCCAAGGCCCTGGATGACAAGGGCTGCTGGGAGAAGCTGGGCGAGGTGGCGCTGCTGCAATCCCCAATCCCATTGTGTGCTCCCAGTGCTCCCATTGCTCCCATTGCTCCCAACCCCTCTAATTCCCGAATTCCCGGGATTCCCTGGACACAGATCGCCCTGGAGGCAGCCAAGGCTCTGGATGACAAGGGCTGCTGGGAGAAGCTGGGCGAGGTGGCGCTGCTGCAATCCCACTGCTCCCAGTGCTCCCATTGTGTGCTCCCATTGCTCCCATTGCTCCCAACCCCTCTAATTCCCGAATTCCCGGGATTCCCTGGACACAGATCGCCCTGGAAGCTGCCAAGGCCCTGGATGACAAGGGCTGCTGGGAGAAGCTGGGCGAGGTGGCGCTGCTGCAATCCCATGCTCCCAGTGCTCCCAGTGCTCCCATCGCTCCCAATCCCTCTAATTCCCCAATTCCCGGGATTCCCTGGACACAGATCGCCCTGGAAGCAGCCAAGGCTCTGGATGACAAGGGCTGCTGGGAGAAGCTGGGCAGGTGGGTGCTGCAATCTGCAATCCCATTGCTGTGCTCCCAGTGCTCCCAGTGCTCCCAGTGCTCCCAACCCCTCTAATTCCCGAAATTCCCGGGATTCCCTGGACACAGATCGCCCTGGAAGCAGCCAAGGCTCTGGATGACAAGGGCTGCTGGGAGAAGCTGGGCGAGGTGGCGCTGCTGCAGTCCCCAATCCCATTGTGTGCTCCCAGTGCTCCCAGTGCTGCATTCCCGGGATTCCCCACATCGCCCTCTCAATCCCCTGCTAATTCCCTGCAATCCCAGTGCTCCCAGTGCCCAGTGCTCCCATCGATTCCCTGGACACAGATCGCCCTGGAAGCTGCCAAGGCTCTGGATGACAAGGGCTGCTGGGAGAAGCTGGGCGAGGTGGCGCTGCTGCAATCCCCAATCCCAGTGCTCCCAGTGCTCCCATTGTGTGCTCCCACTGCTCCCATTGCTCCCATCGCTCCCAATCTCCCTAATTCCCGAATTCCCGGGATTCCCTGGACACAGATCGCCCTGGAGGCAGCCAAGGCCCTGGATGACAAGGGCTGCTGGGAGAAGCTGGGCGAGGTGGCGCTGCTGCAATCCCAGTGCTCCCAGTGCTCCCATTGTGTGCTCCCACTGCTCCCAGTGCTCCCAGTGCTCCCATTGCTCCCAATCCCTCTAATTCCCGAATTCCCGGGATTCCCTGGACACAGATCGCCCTGGAAGCTGCCAAGGCTCTGGATGACAAGGGCTGCTGGGAGAAGCTGGGCGAGGTGGCGCTGCTGCAATCCCCAATCCCATTGTGTGCTCCCATTGCTCCCATCACTCCCAATCCCTCTAATTCCCAAATTCCCGGGATTCCCTGGACACAGATCGCCCTGGAGGCAGCCAAGGCTCTGGATGACAAGGGCTGCTGGGAGAAGCTGGGCGAGGTGGCGCTGCTGCAGGGCAATCACCAGGTGGTGGAGATGTGCTACCAGCGCACCAAGAACTTCGACCGCCTCTCCTTCCTCTACCTCATCACCGGCAACCTGGAGAAGCTCCGCAAGATGATGAAGATCGGTGAGTGCCGCCGTTCCCGCCGGGAATCCCGCCCGGGAATGGTGGGTGATTCCCGGGTTTCCCCCTCCCGGAGCAGCGGAGATCAGGAAGGACATGAGCGGGCACTACCAGAACGCGCTGTACCTGGGCGACGTGGCCGAGAGGGTGCGGATCCTGCGGAACTGCGGGCAGAGTGAGTCGCTCCCGGCGGGAATCGCGGGGATTACGGGAATTCTGGGCACGGGGGGTGGGTTCTTGATGGGAATTCTGGGCACGGGGGGTGGGTCTTGATGGGAATTCTGGGCACGGGGAGTCGTTCCCGGCAGGAATTCTGCGCCTGGAGCTCGGGAAAGGCTCTTGGGTCCCCAAGCATCTCTGTGGTCGTTCCTGTTATTCCAATGGCTATTCCCATCACTCCCGTTAACTCCAATGGCTATTCCCGTTATTCCCATTATTCCAATGGGTTTTCCCATTATTCCTGTGACCATTATTCCCATTGTCATTCCCAGCATTCCAGAGGTTATTCCCATTATTCCAGTGGGTTATTCCAGCTGTTTTTCCTGTTATTCCAATGGGTTATTCTCACTGTTATTCCCACGTCCATTCCCGTTATTCCCGTTATTCCAATGGGTTATTCCGACTGTTATTCCCATTATTCCCATGGCCATTCCCTTTATTCCAATGGGTTATTCCCATTATTCCCATGGGTTATTCCAGCTCTTATTCCCACGGCCATTCCCGTTATTCCCAATGGGTTATTCCCGTTATTCCAGTGTCCATTCCCATTATTCCGGTGTCCATTCCCGTTATTCCGGTGTCCATTCCCATCATTCCGGTGTCCATTCCCGTTATTCCCGCAGAATCCCTGGCGTTCCTGACGGCCGCCACGCACGGGCTGGACGAGGAGGCCGAGAGCCTGCGGGAATCCTTCGACCCTGAGAGGGAAACGGTGGGAAAACCCTGGGAAAACTCTGGGAAAAACCTGGGAAAATCCTGGGAAAACCTCGGGAAAACTCCAGGAAAAACCCAGGAAAACTACGGGAATTTGGGAGGGAGAGGATAGTGGGAGCCCCAGGAAAACCCCAGGAGAAGCCTGGGAGAACCCCAGGAAAACTCCAGGAAAACCCCAGGAAAACTGCAGGAATTCTGGAAGGGAACAGCGGGATCTGGGTGGGGAGAACTCTGGGAAAACCCCAGGAAAAAAGCCTGGGAAAACTCCAGGAATTCAGGGGGGAGGGGACAGTGGGAATGCCCAGAAAACCACGGGAAAACTCCAGGAAAACCCTTGGAAAATTCTGGGAAAACTCGGGGAAAACCCCAGGGAGACTCTGAGAAAACCCTGGGGAAACTCAGGGAAAACTGTGGGAATTCAGGAAGGGAACAGCGGGATCTGGGTGGGGAGAATTCCTGGAAAACTCCTGGAATTTGGGAGGGAGAGAATGGCAGGATCTGGGAGGGATGGGGGCTCCTGGAAAACTCCTGGAATCTGGGAAGGATGGGGGCTCCTGGAAAACTCCTGGAATCTGGGAAGGATGGGGGCTCCTGGAAAACTCCTGGAATCTGGGAAGCACAGTGGGGATGAGGGAAATCCTGGAAAACTCCTGGAAAACTCCTGGAATTCGGGGTGGGGGTGACAATGGAAAGGAATCCCCTTTCGGGAACGCGGAATCCGCAGCTGAGGGCGGGGCTGGGATCCCAAGGAACGGGGCATTCCCGGCGAATCCCGAGGTTTTCCCGGCGTTCCCAGATCCCGGCCGTGGATCCCGAGGCGCGGCTGCTGCAGCCGCCGGCGCCGGTGCTGCCCCTGGACACCAACTGGCCCCTGCTGACCGTGTCCAAAGGCTTCTTCGAGGGCTCCATCGCCGGGAAAGGTCGGAATTCCCGGAATTCCGGGGGGTTGGGATGGGCAGGGGGAGGCTCCCGTCATGGTGAACCCGTGGGATGTTCTGGGAAGGGGGGGAAAGGGGGGGAAAGTTGGGAAGGGAGAGGGGTGGGAGGGACTGGGAATGGGATCAGGATTGGGATTGAGGCCAGGGATGTGTCCAGGTGTGGGAAATCATGGAATGAGGGAATGGAGAATCCTGAGGGAGCTGGGGGGGCTCAGCCTGGAGCAAAGGGGGATCCAGGGGGGATTCCGGGCTCTTCCAGGGGGGATTTGGGATCTGATCCCAGGGAACGGGGCCGGGACAGGAGGGAACGGCCTCGAGCTGGGCCAGGGGAGGCTCCGGGTGGGAAATTTGGGATGATTTTTCCATGGCAAAAGGGTTGGGAAGCGTCGGGAGGGGCTCAGGGAGGGTTGGATCCCCATCCCTGGAGGTGTCCGAGGAATCCCTGGGATTCTGGGTGTCCGGGTGGGATCAATCCCACAATCCTGGAGCTCTCTCCCCCCCTCATGGAATTCTTTCCCGGGGTCATTCCCTGTGTTTTCCAGGGAAGGGAGGAGCCCTGGCTGCCGACATCGACATGGACGCCGTGGGCACCGAGGGCTGGGGCGAGGACGCCGAGCTGCAGCTGGATGAGGGTGGGAAATCCCGGAATATTCCATGGGAAAACGCAATTCCCTGGTCCCCTGGGATGCCCCTGACATTCCCAGCCCTTCCCTGCCATTCCCAGCCATTCCCAGCCCATTCCCAGCCATTCCCTGGGATTCCCAGCCCATTCCCAGCCATTCCCAGCCATTCCCAGCCCATTCCCAGCCATTCCCAGCCCATTCCCAGCCATTCCCAGCCCATTCCCAGCCCTTCCCTGGCATTCCCAGCCCATTCCCAGCCCATTCCCAGCCATTCCCAGCCCATTCCCAGCCCTTCCCAGCCGTTCCCAGCCATTCCCAGCCCATTCCCAGCCCATTCCCAGCCCATTCCCAGCCCATTCCGGAGCCATTCCTAGCCATTCCCAGCCCATTCCCAGCCATTCCCAGCCCATTCAGCCATTCCCAGCCATTCCCAGCCATTCCCAGCCATTCCCAGCCATTCCCAGCCCTTCCCAGCCATTCCCAGCCCTTCCCAGCCCATTCCCAGCCCATTCCCAGCCATTCCCAGCCCTTCCCTGCCATTCCCTGCAGACGGATTCGTGGATGCCGGGGACGGATTCGGAGAGGAAGGAGCCGGGAAGGGGCCGGAGGAAGGAGGAGGATGGGAAGTGGAGGAAGATCTGGATCTGCCCCCGGAGCTGGTAGGAGACTCCTGGCCCATCCCAGCTCCCATTCCTCGGGAATTCGGGAAGCGGGGGATGTTTGGGATCGCCCAGCTGGGAATTCAGCCGGAATTCCGGGATTTTCCCTCAGGATGTCCCCGCTGGCCCTGCAGGAGCGGCCGAGGACGGATTCTTCGTGCCCCCCACCAAAGGCACCAGCCCAGCCCAGGTGAAACCCTGGATTCCTTTGGAAAAAACGGGAATTTCCTCCTTTTCCCTTTCCTTTTTTTTGGGATTTGTGAGTCCAACGTGGGAATTCCTTGTGGGAGCTCTGCCCATCCCAATCCCACCCGGATTCCCTTCCCTCCTTCCCAGGTGTGGTGCAACAATTCCCAGCTGCCCGTGGATCACATCCTGGCGGGATCCTTCGAGACAGCCATGAGGGTGAGTTTTCCATGGAATTTTTATGGAAAAACGCCGCCTTTCCCCTTTGTTTCACCCGATCCACCCCAGAGCTCGGCTTTGCATCCATTTGGGAATGTTCCATCCCTATTTTCCTGTGGATGTGACCCAGAACGAGGCCTCACTGCTGCCTCATCCAGCTTTTCCCAACCTGATCCAGCTTTTCCCAACCTGATCCAGCTTTTCCCAACCTGATCCAGCTTTTCCTGCTCTGATCCAGCTTTTCCCAACCTGATCCAGCTTTTCCCATCCCAATCCAGCTTTTCCTACTCTGATCCAGTTTTTCCCATGCCCATCCATGATTTCCCCATCCCAATCCATGATCTTCCCATCCCAATCCAGCTTTTCCCATCCCAACCCAGTTTTTCCCGCTCAGATCCAGCTTTTCCCATCCCAGTCCATGCTTTTCCCATCCCAGTCCATGCTTTTCCCATCCCAATCCATGATTTTCCCATCCCAATCCATGCTTTTCCCATCCCAATCCATGATTTCCCATCCCAATCCATGCTTTTCCCATCCCAATCCATGATTTCCCCATCCAATCCACGATTTCCCCATCCCAATCCCTGTTTTTCCCTCAGCTGCTCCATGACCAGGTGGGAGTGACCAATTTCGGGCCCTACAAGCAGCTCTTCCTGCAGACCTTTTCCAGAGGCAGGACGGCATTCCAGGCTCTTCCCAGCCTCCCTGCCATGTATGGATACCCCCACCGCAACTGGTGAGCACTGGGAGCCTCCTGCTCCATGATCCAGGGCTTTTCCAGGCCCCTGGGCACCTGGGAATGCTCCTCCCGGAGAGGAATCCTGGATTTGTGAGGTTGGGAATGGTTTTCCCGGAGAGAAATCCCGGATTTCTTGAGGTTGGGAATGGTTTTCCTGGAGAGAAATCCCAGATTTCTGAGGTTGGGAATGAGCTCAGCGTGTCCGAGCTGTGGCTGATTCCCACCTGGATACCCGGAGCCACATCCAGGAATTCCTTGGGCACCTCCAGGGAAGAGGAGGAGCCGGAATTCCCAGTTTTTGGGAGGAGCTTGGAATTGTAGGGAGCAGAGATGGATTTGGGGCTGAACTCGGGGCAAAATCCAGGGAATGTCCAGGGCTGGATCCTCGTGGAATGAGGGGCTGGGAAGTGGGAAAGGAACAGGGAATGGGAATGGAAAAGCTGGAAAAGGGAATGGAGAATCCTGAGGGAGCAGGGGGGGCTCAGCCTGGAGCAAAGGGGGATCCAGGGGGGATTTCGGGCTCTTCCAGGCGGGATTTGGGATCGGATCCCAGGGAACGGGGCTGGGACAGGAGGGAACGGCCTCGAGCTGGGCCAGGGGAGGCTCAGGGTGGGAAATTTGGGATGATTTTTCCATGGCAAAAGGGTTGGGAAGCACCGGGAGGGGCTCAGGGAGGGTTGGATCCCCACCCCTGGAGGCGCCTGAGGAATCCCTGGGATCTGGGAATTTGGGATGAGGATCAGGCAAAGCTTGGAATTGACGACCTTGAATTATTCCCCAACCTCAGGAATTCCGGGATTTTGTGACTCCAGGTTGGAAATTTGGGATGATTTTTCCATGGAAAAAGGGTTGGGAACCACAGGAAGGGTCTCAGGCAGGGCTGGATCCCCACGCCTGGAAGCACCCAAGCAATCCCTGGATTTCTCCACCCTCACCACTGCGGGAATTCCCATCCCAACCTCACAGAACCCTCACCCCCATTCCCTAAATCCCGTTATTTTCGGGAATGGCAGGAAGGAGGCGGGTCCGAAGAGCGCGCTGCCGGCCGTGGGGCTGAAGCTGAACGATCTCATCCAGCGGCTGCAGCTCTGCTACCAGCTCACCACCGCCGGCAAGTTCGAGGAGGCCGTGGAGAAATTCCGGCTGATCCTGCTCAGCGTGCCCCTGCTGGTGGTGGACAACAAGCAGGAGATCGCCGAGGTCAGCACGGAGGGGATTCCTGAGGGAAAAATGTGGGAATTCCTGAGGGGAGAATGTGGGAATTCCTGAGGGGGGAATGTGGGAGTCCTGAGGGCAGAGTGTGAGGGTCGTGGCCTGGAAAGCACGGGATCACTGAGGGGGAAATGTAGGGATTTCTGAGGGGGAAATGTGGGAATTCCTGAGGGAGAAAATGTGGGGATTTCTGAGGGGAAAATGTGGGAATTCCTGAGGGGGGAATGTGGGGGTCCGGGCCTAGAAAGCACGGGATCACTGAGGGGGAAATGTGGGGATTTCTGAGGGGGAAATTCCGGCTGATCCTGCTCAGCGTGCCCCTGCAGGTGGTGGACAACAAGCAGGAGATCGCTGAGGTCAGCACGGAGGGGATTCCTGAGGGGGAAAATGTGGGAATTCCTGAGGGGGGAATGTGGGAATTCCTGAGGGGGGAATGTGGGAGTCCTGAGGGCGGAGTGTGAGGGTCGTGGCCTGGAAAGCATGGGATCACTGAGGAGGAAATGTAGGGATTTCTGAGGGAAAAACCACAGAATTTCTGAGGGGAAAATGTGGGGATTTCTGAGGGAGAAAATGTGAGAATTCCTGAGGGAGAAAATGTGGGAATTCCTGAGGGGGGAATGTGGGGATCCTGGCCTAGAAAGCACGGGATCACTGAGGGGGAAATGTAGGGATTTCTGAGGGGGAAATGTGGGGATTTCTGAGGGAGAAAATGTGGGAATTCCAGAGGGAGAAAATGTGGGAATTCCTGAGGGGAATGTGGGTCCTGGCCTAGGAAAGCACGGGATCACTGAGGGGGAAATGTAGGGATTTCTGAGAAAACACAGAATCTGAGGGAAATGTGTGGGATCCTGCCCTGGAAAGCACGGGATCACTGAGGGAAATGTGGGGATTCCTGAGGGAGAAAATGTGAGAATTCTGAGGGAGAAAATGTGGGAATTCCTGAGGGGGGAATGTGGGGTCCCAGCCTAGAAAGCACGGGATCCCTGAGGGGGAAATGTAGGGATTTCTGAGGGGGAAATGTGGGGATTTCTGAGGGGGGAATGTGGGGATTTCTGAGGGAGAAAATGTGGGAATTCCTGAGGGGGGAATGTGGGGGTCCTGGCCTAGAAAGCACGGGATTACTGAGGGGGAAATGTGGGGATTTCTGAGGGAAAAAACACAGAATTTCTGAGGGGAAAATGTGGGGATCCTGCCCTGGAAAACACAGGATTTTTGAGGGGAAAATGTGGGAATTCCTGAGGGGGAAAATGTGGGGATCATGGCCTGGAAAGCACGGGATCACTGAGGGGAAAATGTGTGGATTTCTGAGGGAAAAAACACAGAAATTCTGAGGGGAAAATGTGGGATTTTTGAGGGGAATATGTGGGAATCCTGAGGGGGAAATATAGAGATTCTTGATGGGAAAATGTGGAGATTTCTGAGGGGGAAACATGGAATTCCTGCGGGGGAATATGTGGGAATCCTGAGGGGGAAATGTGGGAATCCTGCCCTGAAAAACGGGGGATTCCTGAGGGGAAAAACAGAATTCCTGAGGGAGAAAATGTGGGATTTTCTGAGGGGAGGAAATGTGGAATTCCTGAGGGGAAAACACAGAAGTCCCGAGGGGGGAAACGTGGGAATCCCGATCCTGATCCCGATCCCGGGGTGTCCCAGGGAAGGAAGGGTGTGATCCCTGTTTTCGTTCCGTTTCCCACAGGCGCAGCAGCTGATCGCCATTTGCCGGGAATACATCGTGGGATTGTCCATGGAGATCGAGAGGAAGAAACTGCCCAAGGAAACGCTGGAGCAGCAGAAGAGGATCTGTGAGGTGGGAGAGGCCTGGGGGGAAATGTGGGAATTCTGGGGGGAAAACGTGGGAATTCTGAGGGGAAAAACAGGGAATTACTGAGGGGAAAAAACAGGGAATTACTGAGGGGGAAATGTGGGAATTCCGGGGGGAAAACAGGGAATTTCTGAGGGGGAAAAACAGGGAATTCCTGAGGGAAAAACAGGGAATTCCTGAGGGAAAAACAGGGAATTACTGAGGGGAAAAACAGGGAATTTTTGAGGAGGAAATGTGGGAATTTCTGGGTGGGAAATGTGGGAATTTCTGAGGGGGAAAACATGGAATTACTGAGGGGGGAAATGCGGGAATTTCTGAGGGGGAAATGCGGGAATTCCTGAGGGTGAAATGCGGGAATTCCTGAGGGGTGAAATGAAGGATTTAACCTGGATTTTCCGTGTTTTCCCTGGCAGAGAGGGACTCCCTGCCACAATTCCCATAATTCCCGCGGGTCTGATCCCAGTTTTCCGTGTTTTCCGTGTTTTCCCGGCAGATGGCCGCCTACTTCACGCACTCGAGCCTGCAGCCGGTGCACATGATCCTGGTGCTGCGCACCGCCCTCAACCTCTTCTTCAAGCTCAAGAACTTCAAAACGGCCGCCGCCTTCGCGCGCCGCCTGCTCGAGCTGGGGCCCAAGCCCGAGGTGGCGCAGCAGGTGAGGCCCTGAATGGCACTGTCCCTAATGTCACTGTCCCCAGTGTCACTGTCCCCAATGGCACTGTCCCTAATGTCCCCTGAGTGTCGCTGTCCCCAATGGCACTGTCCCTAATGTCACTGTCCCCAAATGTCCCCTGAGTGTCACTGTCCCCAATGGCACTGTCCCCAATGTCCCCTGAGTGTCACTGTCCCCAGTGGCACTGTCCCCAATGGCACTGTCCCCAATGTCCCCTGAGTGTCACTGTCCCCAGTGTCACTGTCCCCAATGGCACTGTCCCCAAATGGCACTGTCCCTAAATATTCCTGTTCCCAAGTGTCCCTGTCCCTAAACCCCAAATGAGGCCCTCAGGTGGAAAAAGCCCCTTTTTTGAGCTGTCCCTGTCCCCAAACCCGTCCCCATTCCGGGCTGTCCCTGTCCCCAAACCCACCCCCATTCTGGGCTGTCCCTGTCCCCAAACCCATCCCCATTCCGGGCTGTCCCTGTCCCAAACCCGTGCCCTGTCCAGGCTGTCCCTGTCCCCAAACCCATCCCCATTCCGGGCTGTCCCTGTCCCAAACCCGTGCCCTGTCCAGGCTGTCCCTGTCCCCAAACCCATCCCCATTCCGGGCTGTCCCTGTCCCCAAACCCATCCCCATTCTGGGCTGTCCCTGTCCCAAACCCGTCCCCATTCCGTGCTGTCCCTGTCCCAAACCCATCCCCATTCCGGGCTGTCCCTGTCCCAAACCCGTGCCCATTCCGTGCTGTCCCTGTCCCCAAACCCGTGCCCATTCCGGGCTGTCCCTGTCCCTAACCCGTCCCCATTCTGTGCTGTCCCTGTCCCCACGCTGCCACCGCCTCTCCTCAGACGCGCAAGATCCTGTCGGCGTGCGAGAAGAACCCGACGGACAGCCAGCAGCTCAACTACGACCAGCACAACCCCTTCGACATCTGCGCCGCCTCCTTCCGCCCCATCTACCGCGGCAAGGCCCTCGAGAGGTGCCCCCTGAGCGGAGCCTGCTACAGCCCCGAGTTCCGGGGCCAGATCTGCCGCGTCACCACGGTGAGGGGACACCGATCCCACGGGAATCCCATGGGAATCACACTGGGAATCACACTGGGAATCACACTGGGAATCACACTGGGAATCACATCCCCATGGGTTATAGAGTGGGAGTGCCCCCTGAGCGGAGCCTGCTACAGCCCCGAGTTCCGGGGACAGATCTGCCGCGTCACCACGGTGAGGGGACACCGATCCCACGGGAATCCCATGGGAATCCCATGGGAATCCCATGGGAATCACATCCCCACGGGTTATGGGGTGGGAGTGTCCCCTGAGCGGGGTCTGACACAGCCCCGAGTTCCGGGGACAGATCTGCCGCGTCACCACGGTGAGGGGACACCGATCCCACAGGAATCCCACGGGAATCACATGGGAATCACACTGGGAATCCCATGGGAATCACATGGGAATCACACTGGGAATCACACTGGGAATCCCATGGGAATCACACTGGGAATCACACTGGGAATCACACTGGGAATCACACTGGGAATCCCATGGGAATCACACTGGGAATCACACTGGGAATCACACTGGGAATCCCATGGGAATCACACTGGGAATCACATCCTGATGGGTTATGGGGTGGGGGTGCCCCCTGAGCGGAGCCTGCTACAGCCCCGAGTTCCGGGGACAGATCTGCCGCGTCACCACGGTGAGGGGACACCGATCCCATGGGAATCACACGGGAATCCCGTGGGAATCACACTGGGAATCACACGGGAATCACACTGGGAATCACATGGGAATCACACTGGGAATTACACTGGGAATCACACGGGAATCACACTGGGAATCACATCCCCATGGGTTATAGGGTGGGAGTGTCCCCTGAGCAGGACCTGACACAGCCCCGAGTTCCGGGGACAGATCTGCCGCGTCACCACGGTGAGGGGACACCGATCCCACGGGAATCACATCCCGATGGGCTCTGGGACACAGATCCCATGGGAATCACATCGGGAATATCTCCAATATCCATGGAAATATCTCAAACATTCCCTCAAATCCCTCCAATTCCCACCCAAATCCCTCCAAGGGATCCAAGGATGGTCCCAGACCCTTCCCAGTGCTCCCAGCACAGGCCTGGGAATGACACTCACAAACCCAGTCCCTAAATCCTGATTTATCATCCCTAATTCCCTAATTTTCCCCCCTAAATCTCAACATTTCCCCCCTAAATCCCAAATTTCCCCCCTAAATCCCAAATTTTCCCCCCTAAATCCCAGATTTCCCCCCTAAATCCCAAATTTTCCCCCCTAAATCCCAACTTTTCCCCCATAAATCCCAACTTTTCCCCCCTAAATCCCAAATTTCCCCCCTAAATCCCAAATTTTCCCCCCTAAATCCCAAATTTTCCCCCCTAAATCCCAGATTTTCCCTGCTAAATGCCAACTTTTCCCCCCTAAATCCCAACTTTCCCCCCTAAATCCCGGATTCCCCCCCTGACTCCGCTCCCTGTCCCCGCAGGTGACGGAGATCGGGAAGGACGCGCTGGGGCTGCGGATCAGCCCCCTCCAGTTCCGCTAGGAATTCTCCTGGAAGAGCAAATTCCCGCTCCCCCATCCCAAATCCCACCCCAATCCCTCCCCGTGGCCATTCCCGTCCTCCCTTCCCGGTTTTCCCCCACCCTGGAATGCCGGATTGAGGATTTCCCCCCCATTTAGCAGGAATTCCTCTTTTTTCCTTGTTCCCAGAACGATTTTCCCAAGGTTTTATCCTGAATTTTTTCCAGAGGTGGGGGGGGGGTAAAATTCCCAAATTTTTTGGGAAAAAAATTGGGAGGCTCTTCCCAAATCCTGGTTGTGCCAGAGCCACCTCCACCCCCCTAAAATCCCAAATAATCGCTGGGAAAACCTCGGGATTGGCTCCGTAAATCCCAAATCCAAGGAAATCCTGCTCCCTCCGGAAGCGTTTGTTGACTCCGTGTTTTGTTGTCATGGCAACCCCTGGCCAATTAACAGCTCCCCTCATTAATAAAGCTCGTTAATCACCCGGATTTTCCTGATCTGCACCTCGGGACGTGCAGAAAAATCGGGATTTTATTCCCTTTTCCCACCTTTGCTTGGAGAATTTTCCAGAGGATGGGATGGGATGGGATGGGATGGGATGGGATGGGATGGGATGGGATGGGATGGGATCCATGGGATGGGATGGGATGGGATGGGATGGGATGGGATGGGATGGGATGGGATGGGATGGGATGGGATGGGACAGGATCAATGGGATGGGATGGGCGCTCCCGGAGTGATTCAGAGCCGGGTGTGTTAATTAGCTGGGTGTAATTAGCGCCCTCATTAACCCTGAGGGCCCCTCCCGGTGCAGTTCTGTCCTTTGGGATTCCCCAGGGCACGGAAAACGCTCCGGGATTCCCGAATTCGGGCGGATCCCGATCCCTGGAGGGGAATAAAAACGGGAGAGGATCCAGGGATGGAATTCCAGGGATTTTCCAGCTGGGAATGAGGGGCTGGAGAAGGGAATGGAGAATCCTGAGGGAGCTGGGGGGGCTCAGCCTGGAGCAAAGGGGGATCCAGGGGGGATTCCGGGCTCTTCCAGGCGGGATTTGGGATCGGATCCCAGGGAACGGGGCCGGGACAGGAGGGAACGGCCTCGAGCTGGGCCAGGGGAGGCTCCGGGTGGGAAATTTGGGATGATTTTTCCATGGAAAAAGGGTTGGGAATCATGGGAAGGGGCTCAGGGAGGGTTGGATCCCCACCCCTGGAGGTGCCTGAGGAATCCCTGGAATTCTGGCTGTCCAGGTGAGGATCCCTTTGGAATTCTTGGTGTCCAGATGAGGATCCCTTTGGAATTCTTTCCCAGAATCCCTCAGGATTCCCTTTCCCCACCAAACCTCCAGGTTTTTAACCCTTTATTTATCCACAAAAAGCAGCGAAAAAAAAAGGGAATTCTGCCATTCCAGCGCTCCCAGCATTCCCGGGGATGCTCCAGGGGGATATTCCGGGATGGATCCGGCTCCTGCGGATTCAGGGATTGGGGGGTTTGAGGAGCAGGGAATCGTGGCAGGCCACGGCGATGCCCCCGATGAGGTTCAGGAATTCCTGGAAATCCAAGCGCCCGTCGCTGTTCAGGTCCAGCTTCTTCATCATCCTGTCCACAACTCCCGGATCCTTCTGGTTCTGGGAGTGAAAATCCCGGGAATTGGTGCCGGGAGTGAGCGGGAATTCCCTGCCCGGGGAGGGGATGGGGAATCCTGGGATGGGGAATCCTGGGATGGGGAATCCTGGGATGGGGTGGGGTGGGAGGAGCTGGAATATCCCGATCCATGGTGGGGATGTTCCTGCTGGGCCAGGAGGATCCAAACGGGAATTGGGCACTTCCAGGGATGGGGAATCCATGGAATAACCTGGGGCAGGATCCAGGATTTATCCCGAAAATCCCAAATAACCCAGCCCAGGGAATCCTGGAATGGTTTGAGCTGGAAAATCCATAAATATCCACATCCAGCGACATTCCCAAAATCCCATCCCGCTCCCAGCCCTGTCCAGCCTCATTCCTGGGGCTGGGACACCTTGGATCATCCCAATCCATTGATCCCATTGATCCCATTGACCCTATCCCATTGATCCCATCCGATCCCTCCCAAAAATCCCATAAATCCCATGGATCCCACAGATCCCATTGATCCCATTGATCCCATCCCATCCCATAAATCCCATGGATCCCATGGATCCCATTGATCCCATGATCGCGTTCATACCATTATCCTATTGATCCCATTGATCCCATGGATTCCATCCCATCCCATCCCATTGATCCCATGGATCCCGTGGATCCCATTATCCCATTATCCCACAGATCCCACAGATCCCATTGATCCCATGGATCCCGTGGATCCCATTATCCCACAGATCCCATGGATCCCATCCCATCCCATGGATCCCACAGATCCCATGGATCCCATCCCATCCCATTGATCCCACAGATCCCATGGATCCCGTCGCTCCCGTACCTTGGTGAAGGCGGCGAGCTCGGATTCCATGAAGGCGCGGAATTCCCGCTTGGAGAGGGAGCAGGGATCTCCCTCCTTGCCGGCGTAGCGCTGGAACACGGCCAGCAGCGACTCGATGCAGCGCTCCGTCTCCGTGGGCTGCGGGAATCCCGGGATTTGGGGCGTGGGGGG
Organism: Eopsaltria australis; assembly: GCA_034509425.1. Taxonomy (NCBI): domain Eukaryota; kingdom Metazoa; phylum Chordata; class Aves; order Passeriformes; family Petroicidae; genus Eopsaltria; species Eopsaltria australis. The sequence continues at coordinate 2,802 of JAVTVJ010004982.1, read as the reverse complement.
CGGGAAGGGCCTGGGGGAGCCCCCTCGGAGCATTCCAGGAGTGCCAGGAGCAATCCCGGGGTTTTTGGGATGAGGGAAAGGGCTGGAGGAGCCCCCTCTGCCCATTCCAGGCAGCGATCCTGGTTTTTTGGGATGGAGGAGCCCCCTCTGCTCACTCCAGGAGAGAATCCCGATTTTTTTGGGATGAGGGAAGGGCTGGGGGAGCCTCCTCTGCTCATTCCAGGAGCAATCCCGGGTTTTTTTGGGATGGAGGAGTCCCCTCTGCCCATTCCAGGTGTGCCAGGAGCAATCCCGGTTTTTTCGGGATGAGGGAAGGGTTCCCTGTGCCCATTCCAGGAGCAATCCCGGGTTTTTCGGGACGAGGGAAAGGCTGGAGGAGCCTCCCCTGCCCATTCCAGCTCTCCCAGGGAGCAATCCTGATATTTTTGGGGATGAGGGAAGGGCTGGAGGAGCCTCCCGTGCCCATTCCAGGTGTCCAGGAGCGATCCCGGTATTTTCGGGATGAGGGAAGGGCCCGTTCCGGACCCGTTCCGCCGCATTTTTCCCGGGATTTCTCTCCCTTGGCACGGGCAGGGCCCGGAGCGGGAGCGGCTCCTGGAAAATCCCCGGGGGCGGTGGCGGATCCAGCGGGGGAGTGGGAACGGCTGGATCCGGCCTTGGGATGAGGCGGATTTTGGGGACATAATCCCGATTTCCCCCATTTTCCCCGTTTCCCCACTTTTTTCCCTGTTTTTCCCCAGTTTTTCCCTGTTTTTCCCCAGTTTTTCCCTGTTTTTTTCCCTGTTTTTCCCCAGTTTTTCCCTGTTTTTCCCCCGTTTTCCCCCTGTTTTTCCCCAGTTTTTCCCTGTTTATTCCCAGTTTTTCCCAGTTTTCCCCCTTTTTCCCCTCCTCCCGCCCTGCCCGGCCCCAGCAGAGCAGAATTCCAGCCGCTTTCCCGATTTCCTGCTGGTTCTCCCACTGGGACGCGGATTTGGGGGATAAATTGGGAATTTCGGGGGCTCTTCCCCCTCCCCGAGGCTCCGGGATTTAATTCCGCATTTTTCGGGTAATTCCGGAGATCCCAAAACTTCCCCTTTCCCTCAGTTCCTCTTCCCGGGCATCCCAGCAGTGGAAAAAACCGGGAATGGGGCTGGGAACGGAGCAAATCCCACCCCGAATCCCTCCCACCCCTGCGGGACCCCTTTTCCTCCCTCTTTTCCCATTCCCAACCCCTTTTCCCTGGAAAATCCTTCCCTTGGGATCATCCCCGTCCCCTCCCCGCTCCGATTTTGGGGCATTTTGTGGGAAAATCTCCTTTTCCCTCCCCCTTTCCCACCCCTCTGGAATCTCCTCTCCCATCCCAGACATCCTGGGACTCTTTTCCTCCCTCTTTTCCCATTCCCGGATCCTTTTCCCTGGAAAATCCCTCCCTTGGCACCATCCCTGCCCCTTCCCCGCTCCGATTTTGGGGCATTTTGTGGAAAAATCTCCTTTCCCCCGCTCGGGATCCCTTTCCCCCCGCATTCCCGGGAATCCCGGCGCTCTCACCATGGCTGGGGCAGCGGCGGCTCCGCTCGGCCTGGAATTGTTGGATCGGGAGGAAAAAGCTGCGGGAAGCGCTCGGGAAAGTTCGGGAGCCCCGCCCGGGCTGAGTCAGCGCCGCGCGTTGGGCAATTCCCGTTTCCAGCGGCAACCGCGGCTCCTCCCGAGCCTCTGGAATGTGCCCGGCCCGGCCCGGCCCGGCCCCGCTCCGGCCCCAGCCCGAACCCCGCGCTGATTGCTTGGGATATCCCAAAGCCCGGCTTGATTATTCGGGATATCCCAAAGCCCGGCTTGATTATTTGGGATATCCCAAATCCCGGCTTGATTATTCGGGATATCCCAAAGCCCGGCTTGATTATTTGGGATATCCCAAATCCCGGCTTGATTATTCGGGATATCCCAAAGCCCGGCTTGATCCTGTGGGGTCAGTCCCGAATTCCAGTTTGGGATATCCCAAATCCTGGTTTGATTCTTTGGGGTCAGTCCCAAATCCCGGCTTGATCCTGTGGGGTCAGTCCCGAATCTCGGTTTGATTATTTGGGATATCCCAAATCCCGGCTTGATCCTGTGGGGTCAGTCCCGAATCCCGGTTTGATCGTTTGGGGTCGTTCCCGAATCCTTCCCGATCCCAAATCCTGCCCGATCCCGGTTTACTCCTTTCGGGTCATTCCCAAATCCCGGTTTGATCCTTTGGGGTCAGTCCCGAATCCTGCTCCATCCCGAATCCTGCTCGATCCCGAATCCTGCTCGGTCCCAGTTATCCCAAATCCTGCTCGTTCCCGGTTTGCTCCTTTGGGATATCCCAAATCCTGCCCGATTCCAAATCCTGTTCGATCCCGAATATCCCAAATCCTGCTCCATCCCTCTTTGCTCCTTTAGGATTTTCCCAGTCCCGGGAGATTTTCCCTTTCCCCCCAATTTCCCGTCCCCAAACTCCCATTTTTTCCCATTTATCGGGAAAAAAAAAAAAAAAAAAAAAAAAAAAGTGTTTTCCCTCAATCCTCCTTTCCCAAGGGAATTTTCCCAAGCCGGGATCTCCCTCTGGATTTTCCCGTCCCCTCGGAACGCCCGGGATGGAATCGGGAGAAGGGGAGGGGACAGTGAGAGTGAGAGTGACAGGGACAGGGACAGTGACAGGGACAGTGACAGGGACAGTGACAGTGACAGGGACAGTGACAGTGACAGTGACAGTGACAGTGACAGGGACAGTGGCAGTGACAGGGACAGGGACAGGGACAGTGACAGTGACAGTGACAGGGACAGTGACAGTGACAGTGACAG
>JAVTVJ010004981.1:7500-17085 GCA_034509425.1 Eopsaltria australis | reverse complement strand
TTACTCGTGACCCTAACCCTAACCTTAACCCTAACCCTAACATTTACCAGTGACCCTAACCCTAACCCTCACCCTAACCCTAACAATAACCCGTGACTCTAACCCGTGACCCTAACCCTAACCCGTGATCCTAACCCTAACCCCTGACTATAAAACGAACCCTAACCCGTGACCCTAACCTGTGACCCTAATCTTGACCCTAACCCATGTCCTTAACCCTAATCCCAACCCGTGACCCTAACCCTAACCCTAACCCTAACACTAACCCGTGACCCGAACCCTAACCCTTACTCTACCTTTAACGCGTGACTCTAACACTAACCTTAACCCGTGACCCTAAACCGTGACCGGAACCCTTACACGTGACCCTAAACCATTGCCTTAACCCTAACCCTAACCCTAACCCTAACACTAACCCGTGACCCTAACCCTAACCCTTACTCTACCTGTAACGCGTGACCCTAACCCTAACCCTAACCCTAACCCTTACATGTGACCGTAACTGTAACCGTAACCGTAACCCTAACCCTAACCCTAACCCTAACCCTAACCCTAACCCTAACCCGAGACTTTATCACTAACCCTAACCCGTGATCCAAACCTGTGACCCTAACCTTAACCCTAACCCGTGACCTTAACCCTAACCTGTGACCCTAACCCGTGACCCTAACGCGTGACTCTAACCCTAACCCGTGACCCTCACCGTAACCCGTGAACCTAACCCTAACCCGTGACCCTAATTCTAACTCTAACCCTAACCCGTGACCCAAACCCTAACCCTAACCCTAACACTAATTTGTGACCTTATCCTTTGACTCTAACCCTAACCCTAACCTGTAACCCTAACCCGTGACCCTAACCGTAACCCGTGACCTTAACCCTAACCCTAACCCTAACCCTAACCCGTGACCCTAACCCTGACCTTTGACCCAAACCTGTGACCCTAAACCAAACCTGTGACCCTAACCCTAACCCTAACCCTAAGGCATGACGCTAACCCTAACCCGTGACCCTAACCAGTGACCCCAACCCGTGACCCTAGCACCAACCCGTGACCCTAAACCTAAGCGGTGAACCTAACCCGTGACACAAACTCGTGACCCTAACCCTAACCCGTGACCCTAACCCTAACCCGTGACACTAACCCTAACCCTAACCTTAGCCCTTAACCTTAACCTTAATCCAAACCCTAACCGGTGACCCCAACCTTAACACGTGACCCTAACCATAACCCAAACCATAACCCCTAAGCCAAACGCTAACCCCTAACCCCAAACCCTAACCCTAACCCGTGACTATAACACTAACTCTAACCCCAACCCTAACCCAAACCCTAACCCTAACCCGTGACTCTAACCCTCACCGTAACCCTAACCTTAAACCCTAACCCTAACCCCAGACCCTAACCCTAACAATAACCCTAACCCTAAATCCTCACCCTAACCCTAAACCCTAACCCTAACCCCAACCCTTACCCTGACCTCTAACCCTAACCCTAATCCTAACACTAAACCCTAACACTAACTCAAAACCTAACTCTAACCATAACCCTAAACCCAAACGCTAACCCCTAACCCTAAACCCTAACTGTAACCCTAACCCGTGACTAAACCCGTTACCCTAACCCTAATCCTAACCCAAAACCCTAACTCTAACCCTAACCCTTATCCTAACCCTAACCCTAACCATAACCCTAAACCCAAACGCTAACCCCTAACCCTAAACCCTAACCCTAAACCTAACCCGTGACTATAACCCTTATCATAACCTTAACCCCAACCCTAACCCTAACCCTAACCCTAACCCTAAGCCTAACCCGTGACCGTAACACGATCTCGTGACCTTAACCCTTATTCGTGACCCTAACCCTAACCCTAACCATAACCCTAACCCTAACCTAAACCTAACCCTAACACGTGACCCTAAACCTAACCCGTGACACTAACCCTAACCAGTAACCATAACCCGTGACCCTTACCCTTACCCGTGACCCTAACCTTAACACGTCACCCGAACCCTAATCCTAACCATAACCCCTAACCCAAACGCTAACGCCTAACCCTAAACCCTAACCCTGACCCTAACCCGTGTCCCTAACCCTTACCCTAACCCGTGACCCAAACCCTAACCCTAACTCGTGACCCTAACCCTAACCTTAACCCTAACCCTAACATTTACCAGTGACCCTAACCCTAACATGTGACCCTAACCTCAAACCTTACCTGTGACCCTAACCCTAACCCTCACCCTAACCCTAACATTAACCCGTGACCCTAACCCGTGACCCTAACCCTAACCCCTGATCCTAACACTAACCCGTGACTATAAAACGAACCCTAACCCGGGACCCTAACCTGTGACCCTAATCTTGACTTTAACCTGTGTCCTTAACCTTTACCCCAACTCGTGACTATAACCCTAACCCTAACACTAACCCTAACCTGTGACCCTAAACCCTAAACCTTAACCCTACCCTGTGACCCTAACCTGTGACCCTAACTGTAACCCGTGACCCTAAGCCTAACACTAACCCTAACTCGTGATCATAACCCAAACCCGTGACCCTATTCCTAACCCTAACCCTAACCTAACCCTAACCCTAAACTGTGACCCTTACCCTAACCCTAACCTAACCCTAAGCCTAACCCGTGACCCTAACCCGAACCAGTGACCCTAACCCTTAATCGTGACCCTAACCCTAACCCAAACCCTAACTCTAACCTAAACCTAACCCGAACACGTGACCCTAACCCTAACCTGTGACACTAACCCTAACCAGTAACCATAACCCAGGACCCTTACCCTTACCCGTGACCCTAACCTTAACACATGACCCTAACCCTAACCCTAACCATAACCCCTAACCCAAATGCTAACGCCTAACCCTAAACCCTAACTCAAAACCTAACTTGTGACTATAACCCTTATCCTAACCTTAACCCCAACCTTAACCCTAACCCTAACACAAACCCTAAGCCTAACCCGTGACCGTAACACGATCTCGTGACCTTAACCCTTATTCGTGACCCTAACCCTAACCCTAACCAAAACCCTAACCCTAACCTAAACCTAACCCTAACACGTGACCCTAACCCTAACCCGTGACTCTAACCCATAACCAGTAACCATAACCCGTGACCCTTACCCTTATCCGTGACCCTAACCTTAACACGTCACCCTAACCCTAACCCTAACTATAACCCCTAACCCAAACGCTAATGCCTAACCCTAAACCCTAACTATGACCCTAACCCGTTACTATAACCCTTACCCTAACCTTAACCCTAACCCTAACCCTAACCCGTGTCCCTAACCCTAACCCGTGACCCAAACCCTAACCCTAAATCGTGACCCTAACCCTTACCCGTGTCCCTAACCTTAACACGTCACCCTAACCCTAACCCTAACCATAACCCCTAACCCAAACGCTAATGCCCAACCCTAAACCCTAACCCTAACCCTAACCCGTTACTATAACCCTTACCCTAACCTTAACCCTAACCCTAACCCTAACCCGTGTCCCTAACCCTAACCCTAACCCGTGACCCAAACCCTAACCCTATTCGTGACCCTAACCCTAACCCTAACCTAACCCTAACATTTACCAGTGACCCTAACCCTAACATGTGACCCTAACCTGAAACCTTACCTGTGACCCTAAACCTAACCTACACCCTAACCCTAACAATAACCTGTGACCCTAACCCGTGACCCTAACCCTAACCCGTGACCCTAACCCTTACCCGTGACTATAAAACGAACCCTAACCCGTGACCCTAGCCCGTGACCGTAATCTTAACCCTAACCCGTGTCCTTAACCCTAACCCCAACCCGTGACCCTAACCCTAACCCTAACACTAACCCTAACCTGTGACCCTAAACCCTAAACCTTAACCCTACCCCGTGACCCTAACCTGTGACCCTAACCGTAACCCGTGACCCTAAGCCTAACACTAACCCTAACTCGTGATCATAACCCAAACCCGTGACCCTATTCCCAACCCTAACCCGAACCTAACCCTAACACTAAACTGTGACCCTTACCCTAACCCTAACCTAACCCTAACCCTAAACTGTGACCCTAACCCTAACCCATGACATTAACCCTAACCCGTGACCAAAACCCGTGACTCTTACCTCAACCAGTGACCCTAACCTGTGACCCTAACCCGAGACCCTAAACCGTGACCCGAACCCTGACCCGTGACCCTAAACTGTTATTTTAACCCTAACCCTAACCCTAACGCTAACACTAACCCTAACCCTAACCCTAACCCTTACTCTACCTGTAACGCGTGACCCTAACCCTAACCGCCCGTGACCCTAAACCGTGACCCGAACCCTAACCCGTGACCCTAAACCATTGCCTTAACCCTAACCTAACCCTAACCCGTAAACCCTAAACCCGTGGCCCTAACCCTAACCCTTACTCTACCTGTTAACGCTGTGACCCTAACCCTAACCCTAAACCTGTTACCCTAACCTTAACCCTAACCCTAACCCGTGAACTTTATCACTAACCCTAACCCGTGCATCCCAAACCTGTGACCCTAAACCTTAAACCTGAACCCTGAACCCGCCTGACCTTAACCCTAACCTGTGACCCTAACCCTAGTGACCCTAACGCGTTGCATCTAACCCTAACCCGTGACCCTAACCCTAACCCGTGCCCCTAACCCGTGACCCTAATTCTAACTCTAACCAGACCCGTGACGCAAACCCTAACCCATGACCCTAACACTAATTTGTGACCTTACCTTTGACCCTAACCCTAACCCTAACTGCTAACCCTAACCGTGACCCTAACCGCTAACCCGTGACCTAACCCGTGAACCCTAACCCTGACCCTAACCCGTGACGCCTAACCTTGACCTTTGACCCAACCTGTGACCCTAAACATAACCCGTGACCCTAAACCCGTGACCCTAGCACCAACCCGTGACCCTAAACCTAAGCGGTGAACCTAACCGTGACACTAACTCGTGACCCTAACCTCTAACCCGTGACCCTAACCCTAACCCGTGACCCTAACCCTAACCCTAACCCTAACTTTTTCATGTGACCGTAACCGTAACCGTAACCCTAACCCTAACCCTAACCCTAACCCTAACCCTAACCCTAACCCGTGATCCAAACCTGTGACCCTAACCTTAACCTTAACCCTAACCCGTGACCTTAACCCTAACCTGTGACCCTTACTAGTGACCCTAACGCGTGACTCTAACCCTAACCCGTGACCCTAACCCTAACCCGTGAACCCAACCCTAACCTGTGATTCCAATTCTAACTCTAACCCTAACCCTAACCCTAACCCTAACCCTTACATGTGACCGTAACTGTAACCGTAATCCTAACCCTAACCCTAACCCTAACCCGTGACTTTATCACTAACCCTAACCCGTGATCCAAACCTGTGACCCTAACCTTAACCTTAACCCTAACCCGTGACCTTAACCCTAACCTGTGACCCTAACCCGTGACCCTAACGCGTGACTCAAACCCTAACCCGTGACCCTAACCATAACCCGTGACCCTAACCCTAACCCTTACTCTACCTGTAACGCGTGACCCTAACCCTAACCGTAACCCGTGACCCTAAACCGTGACCCGAACCCTAACCCGTGACCCTAAACCATTGCCTTAACCCTAACCCTAACCCTAACCCTAACCCGTGACCCTAACCCTGACCTTTGACCCAAACCTGTGACCCTAAACCTAACCCGTGACCCTAACCCTAACCCTAACCCTAAGGCGTGACGCCAACCGTAACCCGTGACCCTAACCCGTGACCCTAACCCGTGACCCTTGCACAAACCCGTGACACTAAACCTAAGCGGTGAACCTAACCCGTGACACTAACTCGTGACCCTAACCCTAACCCGTGACCCTAACCCTAACCCGTGACACTAACCCTAACCCTAACCTTAACCCTTAACCTTAACCTTAATCCAAACCCTAACCCGTGACCCTAACCTTAACACATGACCCTAACCATAACCCTAACCATAACCCCTAACCCAAACGCTAACGCCTAACCCTAAACACTAACCCTAACCCTAACCCCTGACTATAACCCTTACCCTAATCTAAACCCAAACACTACCCTTAACTCTAAGCCTAACCCGTGACCCTAACCCGAACCAGTGACCCTAACCCTTAATCGTGACCCTAACCCTAACCCAAACCCTAACCCTAACCTAAACCTAACCCTAACACGTGACCCTAACCCTAACCTGTGACACTAACCCTAACCAGTAACCATAACCCGTGACCCTTACCCTTACCCGTGACCCTAACCTTAACACATGACCCTAACCCTAACCCTAACCATAACCCCTAACCCAAATGCTAACGCCTAACCCTAAACCCTAACCCTGACCCTAACCCGTGACTATAACCCTTACCCTAACCTTAACCCTAACCCTAACCCATGACCCTAACCCTAACCCTAACCCTAACCCTAACCCGTGACCCTAACTCAAACCTTAACCCTAACCCTAACATTTACCCATGACCCTAACCCTAACCCGTGACCCTAACCTGAAACCTAACCCGTGACCCTAACCCTAACCCTCACCCTAAGCCTAACAATAACCCGTGACCCTAACCCGTGACCCTAACCCTAACCCATGACCCTAACCCCAACCCGTGACTATAAATCTAACCCCGACCCATGACCCTAACCCGTGACCCTAATCCTAACCCTAACCCATGACCCTTACCCTAACCCGTGACCCTACCCCGTGACCCTAACCCGTGACCCAAACCCTAACCCGTTACCATAATTGGTGACCCTAACCCGTAACCCTAACCCTAACCCGTGACCCTAACCCTGATCTGTGACACAAACCCTAACCCTAACCCGTGACCCTAACACTAACTTGTGACCCTAACCCTAAACCTAACCCGTGACCCTAACCCTAACACGTGACCCTACCCCTAACCAGTTACACTGACCCTAACCCTAAACCTAACCCTAACCCCTAACCCTACCTTGATCCCCTAACCCTAAACCCTAATCTTAACCCTAACCCGTGACCCTAACCCTATCCTCAACCCTAACCCTAACGATAACCCTAAGCCGTGACCCTAACCCTGACCTTTGACCCAAACCTGTGACCCTAAACCTAACCCGTGACCCTAACCCTAACCCTAACCCTAAGGCGTGACGCCAACCGTAACCCGTGACCCTAACCCGTGACCCTAACCCGTGACCCTTGCACAAACCCGTGACACTAAACCTAAGCGGTGAACCTAACCCGTGACACTAACTCGTGACCCTAACCCTAACCCGTGACCCTAACCCTAACCCGTGACACTAACCTTAACTCGTGACTATAAAACCAACCCTAACCCGTGACCCTAACCCGTGACCCCAACCCGTCACGCTAATCCTAACCCAAATCCGTAACCCTTACCCTATCCCGTGACCATACCCCGTGACCCTAACCCGTGACCCAAACCCCAACCCGTGACCCTAACTGGTGACCCTAACCCGTAAACCAAACCCTAACCCGTGACCCTAATTCTAACTCTAACCCTAACCCGTGACCCAAACCCTAACCAGTGACCCTAACCTGTGACCTTAACCTGAGACCCTAACCCTAAGCCTTACCCGTAACCCTAACCCTTACCCGCGACCCTAATTCTAACTCTAACCCTAACCAGTTACCCTAACCCTAACCCGTGACCCTAACCCGTACCCGTGACCCTAACCCCTAACCCTAACCCTAACCGTAACCCTAACCCCTAACCCTAACCCTAACCGTAACCCTAACCCCTAACCCTAACCCGAACCATAAACCATAACCCTTACCCTAACCCTAACCCCTAACCCTAACCCTAACCGTAACCCTAACCCCTAACCCTAACCCTAACCATAAACCGTAACCCTTACCCTAACCTTAACCATAACACTAACCCTAAACCTAACCCTTTCCTATCCCTTACCCAAACTCGTGACCTTAACCCTTAACCGTAACCCTAACCAAAACCTGTGACCCTAACCCGTGACCCTAACCCTAACCCCTAACCCAAAGGCTAACCCCTAACCCTAAACCCTAACCCTAACCCTAACCCGTGACTATAACCCTAACCATAAACCCAACCCTAACCATAACCCTAAGCCTAACCCGTGACCCTAACCCTAACCCGTGACACTAACCCTAACCCGTGACTCTAACCTGGGACCCGTACCCTTACCCGTGACCTTACCCTGTGACCTTAACCCGTGACCCTAAACCGTGACTTTAACCCTAACCCGTGACCCTAACCCTAAACCTAACCCGTGACCTTAACCCTAACCCTCACCCTATCCCTAACCATAACCTGTGATCCTAACACTAACCCGTGACTCTAACACTAACCCTAACCCGTGACCCTAACCCTAACCCTAAAACCTAACCCTAACACTAAACCGTGACCCTAACACTAACCCTCACTGTATCCATAACGCGTGTCCCTAACCCTAACCCTGACCTGTGACACTAACCCTAACCCAAACCCGTGACCCTAAACCGTGACCCTAACCAAAACCCGTGACCCAAAACCGTGACCCTAACCCTAACCCTTACCCGTGACCCTAACCCTAACCTGTGACCCAAACCCGTGACCCTAAACCTAACCCGTGACCCTAACCCTAACCCTAACCCTAAGGCTTGACCCTAACCCTAACCAGTGACCCTAACCCGTGACCCTAGCACAAACCCGTGACCCTTACCCTAACCCGTGACCCTAACCTTACCCGTGACTCTAACCCTAACTTAAACCCTAACCCTAATCCTAACCCAAACCCTGACCCTAACCCGTGACTCTAACCCTTACTTGTGCCCCTAACCCTAACCCTAACCATAACCCCTAACCCAAACGCTAACCTTTAACCACAAACCCTAACCCTAACCCGTGACTGTAACCTTAACCTTAACCCTAACCCCAACCCTAACCATAAACCCAAACACTAACCCTAACCCTAACCCTAATACTAACCGTAAACCCTAACCCTAACCCTAAACCCTTACCCTAACCCTAACCTTTACCATAACCCCTAACCTCTACCCTAATCCTAACCCTAACCCGTGACCCTAACCCTAACCGTAACCAAAACTCTTACCCCTAACCCTAACCTTAACCCCTAACCCTAACCCTAACCGCTAACCCTAAACCCTAACCCTAACCCTAACCCGTGACTATAACCCTAACCCTAAACCCAAACCTAACCCTAACCCTAAGCCTAACCCGTGACCCTAACTCAAACCCTAACCCACGACCCTAAACCGTGACCCTAACCCTAACCCGTGACCTTAACCCGTGACCCTAACCCTGAACCTAACACGTGACCTTAACCCTAACCCGCGACCTTAACCCTAACCCAAACCTTAACCCTAACCCGTGACCCTAACCCGTGACCCGTACCCTTACCCGTGACCTTACCCTATGACCTTAATCCGTGACCCTAAACCGTGACCCTAACCCTAACCCGTGACCTTAACCCGTGACCCTAACCCTGAACCTAACCCGTGACCTTAACCCTAACCCGCACCCTAACCCTTACCATAACGTGTGATCCTAACACTAACTCGTGACTCT
>JAVTVJ010004981.1:0-2500 GCA_034509425.1 Eopsaltria australis | reverse complement strand
TAACCCGCGACCCTAATCCTAACCTTAGCGCGTGACACTTACCCTAACCCGTGACCCTACCCCGTGACCCTAACCCGTGACCCAAACCCTAACCCGAGACCCTAACTGGTGACCCTAACCCGTAACCCTAAAACTAACCCGTGACCCTAACCCTGATTTGTGACACAAACCCAAACCCTGACCTGTGACCCTAACACTAACACGTGACCCTAACCCTAAACCTAACCCGTGGCCATAACCCTAACACGTGAACTTACCCCTTACCCGTTACCCTGACATTAACCCTAAACCCGACCCTAACCGCTAACCGTACCTCGATCCCCTAACCCTAAACCCTAATCCTAACCCTAACCCGTGACCCTAACCCTAACCCTAACCCTAACCCTAACCCTAACCTTAACCCAAACCCGTGACCCTCTTCCTTACTGTAACCCTAACCTAAACCTAACCCTAAACCGTGACCCTAACCCTAAACGTAACCTAACCCTAACCCTAACCCGTGACCCTAACCCTAACCCATGACACTAACCCTAACCCTAACCCGTGAACCTAAGCCTAACCCGTGACCCTAATTCTAACTCTAACCCTAACCCGTGACCCAAACCCTAACAAGTGACCCTAACCTGCGACCTTAAACCGTGACCCTAAACCATGACCTGAACCCTAACCCGTGACCCTAACCCGTGACCCTAACCCGTGACCCTAACCCCAACCCGTGACCCTAAACCTAACCCTTACCCGTGACCCTAACCCTTACCCGCGACACCTAATTCCTAATCTCTAACCGATGACCAGTGACCCTAACCCTAACCCGTGACCCTAACCCCAACCCGTGACCCTAACCCTAAACCCTAACCCTAACCGTAACACTAACCCCTTACCCTAACCCTAACCGTAACCCTAACCCCTAACCCTAACCCTAACCATAAACCCTAACCCTTACCCAAACCCTAACACTAAACCTAAACCTAACCCTTTCCTATCCCTAACCCAAACTCGTGACCTTAACCCTTACCCGTAACCCTAACCCTAACCTGTGACCCTAAACTGTGATCCTAACACTAACCCTCTCTTAACCCTAACTTGTGACCTTATCCTTTGACCCTAACCCTAACCCTTACCAGTGACCTTAACCCGTGACCCTAACCGTAACCCGTGACCCTAACCCTAACCCGTGACCCTTACCCGTGACCCTAACCAAAACCCGTGACCTTAACCCTAACCCAAACCCGTGACCCAAAACCGTGACCTTAACAAAAACCCATGACCCTAAACCGTGACCCAAACCCGTGACACTAAACCTAACCCGTGACCCTAACCCTAACCTATTACCTAAACCCGTGACCCTAAACCTAACCCGTGACCCTAACCCTACCCCTAACCCTAAGGCGTGACACTAACCCTAACCAGTGACCCTAACCCGTGACCCTAACCCTAACCCGCGACACTAACCCAAACCTATACCCTAACCCTAATTCTAACCAAAACCCTGACCCTAACCCGTGACCCTAACCATTACTTGTGCCCCTAACCCTAACCATAACCCCTAACCCAAAAGCTAACCTTTAACCGTAAAGCCTAACCCTAACCCGTGACTGTAACCCTAACCCTAACCCTAACCCCAACCCTAACCATAAACCCAAACACTAACCCTAACCCTAACCCTAATACTAACCCTAAACCCTAACCCTAACCCTAAACCCGAACCCTAACCCTAACTTTTACCCTAACTCCTAACCCTAACTTGTGACCCTAACCCTAACCGTAACCCAAAGTCTTAGCCCTAACCCTAACCCTAACCCCTAACCCAAAGGCTAACCCCTAACCCTAAAACCTAACCCTAACCCTAACCCGTGACTATAACCCTAACCCTAAACCCAACCCTATCCCTAACCCTAAGCCTAACCTGTGACCCTAACCCTAACCCGTGACGCTAACCCTAAACCGTGACCTTAACCCTAACCCAAACCCTAACCCTAATCTAACCCTAACCCTAACCCATGACCTTAACCCAAACCCGTGACACTAACCCTTACCCGTGACCCTAACCCGTGACCCATACCCTTACCCGTGACCTTACCCTGTGACCTTAACCCGTGACCCTAAACCGTGACCCTAACCCTAACCCGTTACCCTAACCCGTGACCCTAACCCTGAACCTAACCCGTGACCTAAACCCTAACCCTCACCCTAACCCTTACCATAACGTGTGATCCTAACACTAACTCGTGACTCTAACACTAACCCTAACCCGTGACCCTAACCCGTGACCCTAACTCAAACCCTAACCCATGACCCTAACCCTAACCCGTCACCCTAACTCGTGACCCTAACCTGTGACCCTAACCCTAACCCGGGACCCTAACTCGTGACCCTTACCCGTGACCATAACCCTAACTCATGACCCTAACCCTAAACCTAACCCCTGACCCTAACCCTAACACATGACCCTTACCCTAACCCGTGACTCTAACCCTAACCCTAACCCAAACCCTAACCC
>JAVTVJ010004980.1:0-17473 GCA_034509425.1 Eopsaltria australis | reverse complement strand
CCCTTCATTCCCATGGGAATGGGAATCCTGGGGTCTCTTGGGAATCCTTCCCTTGGGAATTCCTCCCCTCCCTTGGGAATCCCTTCCCAAAATCCCTTCCCAGAATCCCTTCATCCCTTCCCTCCCTCTGGAATCCTTCCCTTCCTCTGGGAATCTTCCCCTCCCTTGGGAATCCCTTCAATCCCTTGGGAATTCCCTTGGGAATCCCTTCCCCACCCTCGGGAATTCTCCCCTTCCCTTCCCTTGGGAATCTTTTCCCTCCCTGTGCGGTTGCTTCGTCCCCGCTGGAAATCCGGGAATTCCGCCGGGATTTCCCCGGGAATTCCTGGGGTTTGTTTTTTTTTGGGATTTAAGTTAATTGAGGATGATATTCCATAGATTTATGCCGAGATTCCAAGGTTTTATGTTGATATTCCAGAGTTTTATGA
Source organism: Eopsaltria australis (assembly GCA_034509425.1). NCBI lineage: Eukaryota > Metazoa > Chordata > Aves > Passeriformes > Petroicidae > Eopsaltria > Eopsaltria australis. The sequence goes on along the minus strand of JAVTVJ010004980.1, from coordinate 17,045 downwards.
TTAAAATTCCGTGGATTTATGACAACATTCCAAGGTTTCGTGACGATGTCCCCGGGACTTTATGGGAATATTCCAGGATTTTGGGACAGGATTCCAAGGTTTTAGTGCGACATTCCAAGGTTTTAGGGAAATATTCCTGGAGTTTTGAGGACATTCCCTGGTTTTTTGCAGATATTCCCGGATTTTCTGAGGATATTCCTGGATTTTTGAGGATATTCCTGGGTTTTTCTGAGGATATTCCCAGATTTTCTGAGGATATTCCTGGATTTTTTTGAGGATATTTCCAGGTTTCTTTAGGATATTTTTGGGTTTTTTGTGGATATTCCTGGATTTTTGAGGATATTCCCTGTTTTTTTGGCAGATATTCCAGGGTTTTTTGAGGATATTCCAGGATTTTTTTGAGAATATTCCTGGATTTTTGAGGATGTTCCAGGATTTTTTTGAGAATATTCCTGGATTTTTCTGAAGATATTCCCAGGTTTTTTGCAGATATTCCTGGATTATCTGAGGATGTTCCAGGATTTTCTGAGGATATTCCTGGATTTTTGAGGATATTCCCAGGTTTTTTTAGGATATTTTTGGGTTTTTTGTGGATATTCCAGGATTTTCCAAGGATATTCCAGGATTTCTTGAGGATATTCCTGGATTTTTTGGGAATATTCCTGGATTTTCTGAGGATATTCCTGGTTTTTTGAGGATATTCCCAGTTTTTTTGAGGATATTTTTGGGTTTTTTGTGGATATTCCAGGGTTTTTTGAGGAAATTCCTGGATTTTCTGAGGATATTCCAGGATTTCTTGAGGATATTCCAGGATTTTTTTGGGAATATTCCTGGATTTCTGAGAATATTCCAGGGTTTTTTGAGGCTATTCCTGGATTTTTTGGGAATATTCCTGGATTTTCTGAGGATATTCCCAGGTTTTTTTAGGATATTTTTGGGTTTTTTGAGGAAATTCCTGGATTTTCTGAGGATATTCCTGGATTTTCCAAGGATATTCCAGGATTTTTTGGGAATATTCCTGGATTTTTGAGGATATTCCTGGGTTTTCTGAGGATGTTCCAGGATTTTTCTGAGGACATTCCAGGATTTCTGAGGACATTCCCAGTTTTTTTGCAGATATTCCAGGATTTTTTGGGAATATTCCAGGATTTTCTGAGGACATTCCAGGGTTTTTTGTGGATATCCCTGGATTTCTGAGGACACTCCCAAGCCCCACCCAAGCTCCCAAATCCCTGGAAAAGCCAAATCCCGAAGGAAAACGCCACAATTCCAGAGAGAGGAACAAATCCCATTTATTGGGAATATCCGGGATGGAAAAGTCGGGAAAATCCAGGCTGAAAAAAAAAAACCGGGAAAATCCAAGAGAAAAGTTGGGAAAATCCAACCTGGAAATTCGGGAAAATCCAAATCCCAAAGAGTGGGAAAAAAGAGGGAAAATCCAACGGAAAATAAGGAAAATTCCAGCCTGAAAAAGAGGGAAAATCCAAGGAAAAAAGGAGGGAAAAATCCAAGCTAAACTCTGGGAATTCCAGCCCCAAAAAAGAGGGAAAATCCAAGGAAAAGGGGGCGGAATCCAACCCCAAAATTTGGGAAAAATCCAAGCTGGAAACTTGGGAAAATCCAACCTAAAAGAAGGGAAATCCAGCCTGGAAAAAGAGGGAAATTCCAGCCTAAAAAAGAGGGAAAATCCAAGGAAAAGGGGGCGGAATCCTACCCCAAAACTTGGGAAAATCCAACTGAAAAATGAGGGAAATTCCAACCAAAAAGAGGGAAAATCCAAGCTGGAAAAGTGGGAAAAACCAATGGAAAAATGAGGGAAAATCCAGCCTAAAACTTGGGAAAATCCAGGCAAAATCTTGGGCAAATCCAATCCCAAAAGAGGGAGAGGAGAATCCATCCCAAAAATCAGGGAATGGGATGGACACGAATCCGAGCATGGAACGGGAACGGCTCTTCCCAATCCCGGCTCCGGAGCCGCGGCCCGCTGGGAATCCGGGAATGTCGGGGTTGTGGGAATCTGGGAATGTCGGGACTCTGGGAAGCCGGGAATATCATGGCTCTGGAATTCTGGGTAGCTCGGGAATGTCGGGAATGTCGGGCCTCTGGAGCTGAATTCTGGGAATGTTGGGGCTCTGGAGCTGGATTCTGCTGGAAATCTGGGAATGTCGGGGCTCTGGGAATGCTGGGGCTCCAGAGCTGTGTCCCGCTGGAAATCTGGGAATGTCAGAGCTCTGGAAATCTGGGAATGTTGGGGCTTTGGAGCTGAATTCTGGGAATGTTGGGGCTCTGGAAATCCGGGAATGTTGGGGCTCTGGAGCTGAATTCTGGGAATGTTGGGGCTCTGGAAATCCAGGAATGTCGGGGCTCTGGAGCTGGATTTTGCTGGGAGCCTGGGAATGTCGGGGCTCTGGGAATCCAGGAATGTCGGGGCTCTGGGAATCCAGGATTGCTGGGGCTCCGGAATTCCAGGAATGCCGCGGCTCCAGGAATCCCGGGAATGCCGTCAGGGCTCCGGGAATCCCGGGAATGCCGTCATGGCTCCAGGGTCTCGAGGGCTCGGACGATTCCGGCGGCCGGGGGCCGCTCCCGGGATTCCCGGGCGGTGCAGGCGCAGAACAGCTCCCGCACGGATCCCTGGGATGGATCCAGCGCCTCCGGAGGCAGCGCCGGCCGCGTGCCCAGGGCTGCGTAGTAGGAATCCTCGTCGAAGGAATCCTCGGAAAACGAATCCTCTGGAATGGCGGGAGAGGGAGCGGCCGTCGGGAGCGGATCCCGGGAATTCCCGGTCTGGCCGTTCCCAGGGGTTCTCTGGGAATCCCGGCCCCGCCTCGGCCTCCCGGTTGGGAATTGCGTCCTGATATCCCGATGGTCCAAATTCCCGATATTCCAAAAATCCCGATATCCCGAAATCCCATTGTCCAGAAATCCCGATATCCCAAAATCCCGATATCCCAAAAATCCCGATATCCCAAGATCCCAATATCCTGATATCCCATGATCCCTATGCCCCAATATCCCAAAATCCCATTATCCCAAGATCCCAAAATCTCAATATCCCAGTATCCTGATATCCCAAAATCCTGATTTCCCAATATCCCATTATCCCAAATTCCCAATATCCCAAAACCCCAACTTCCCAAAATCCCGATATCCCAAAATCCTGATATCCCATTATCCCAAAATCCCGATATCCGATTATCCCTATACCCCGATATCCCAAAATCCCATTATCCCGATATCCCAATACCCTAAAATCCCGATATCCCATTGTCCCAAAATCCCGATATCCCAAAATCCCATTATCCAGAAGTCCCAATATCCCGAAATCCCAATATCCCAAAATCTCGATATCCCAATACCCAAATATCCCAAAATCCCATTATCCCAAGATCCCAAAAATCCTGATATCCCAAAATCCTGATATCCCATTGTCCCAAAATCCCAATATCCCAGTTATCCCAATTACCCCAATTCCACAATATCCCGAAATCCCATTATCCCAAGATCCCATTATCCCAAAATCTTGACATCCCGATATCCGAATATCCCAATTCCCTGACATCCCAAAATTCCATGATCCCCATATCCCATTATCCCGAAATCCCGGCAGCGGGAGCCGTTCCCTGTCCCACCATTCCAGGCCCTTTTCCCAAATCCCTCTCCAGCTCTCCTGGATTGGACCCATCCCAATCCCAAAGGAATTTCGGGATCCAGGAGCTTCACTGGGAATTCCAGGAAGGGTCTGCCTTCCCTTTGCCATCCCCGAATTCCATAAAAATCCCTCGGGATGGATCCTGAGTGTCCTTGATCCCGGAATCCTGGAATGGTTTGGGATGGGATCCATGGACCTTCAATCCCATCCCATTCCAACCCCACCATCCCAGGCTGCTTCGACCTTTCCTTGGACACTGCCAGGGATTCTCTGGGAATTCCAACCCAGTCAGGAATTCCTTCCCAAATCCCTGCCCCTTTCCCAGGGAATTCCCTCCAATCCCAGCTCTCCCAGCCTGGCTTTGGATCCATCCCCATTCCAAAGGAATTTCGGGATCCAGGAGCTTCACTGGGAATTTGGGATTCCAGGAAGGGTCTCCCTTCCTTTTCCCATCCCCAAATTCCATAAAAATCCCTCGGGATGGATCCTGAGTGTCCTCGATCCCAGAATCCTGGGATGGTTTGGATGGGATCCATGGACCTTCAATCCCATCCCATTCCAAGAACATGGATCCCACCATCCCAGGCTGCTCCAACCTTTTCCTGGACGCTCCCAGGGATCCAGGGATTCTCTGGGAATTCCAGCCCAGCCCCTCCCAGACAGGAATTCCTTCCCAACATCCCACCCCAAGCTCCCCTTTCCCACTGGGAAGCCATTCCCTGGCTCCTGCCCCTCCATCCTTTATCCCAAATCCCGGCTCTCCCGTCTCCCATTCCCAGATTCCCGCGGGAATTCTGGACCGGTGTCTCCGCGGGGCAGGGGCAGGTGTGGGACGCTCAGGGCCAGCATCTCCCAGACTGGAATTCCTTCCCAAAATCCCACCCCAAGCTCCCCTTTCCCACTGGGATCCCATTCTCTGGCTCCCGTCCCTCCATCCTCCATCCCAAATCCCGTCTCCCATTCCCAGATTCCCGCGGGAATTCCGGACCAGCGTCTCCGTGGGGCAGGGGCAGGTGTGGGACGCTCCCAGCCAGGAATTCCTTCCCAAAATCCCACCCCAAGCTCCCCATTCCCACTGGGAAGCCATTCCCTGCCTCCTGGCCCTCCATCCTCCATCCCAAATCCCGGCTCCCATTCCCAGATTCCCGCGGGAATTCCGGACCGGCGTCTCCGCGGGGCAGGGGCAGGTGTGGGACGCTCAGGGCCAGCATCTCCCAGCCAGGAATTCCTTCCCAAAATCCCACCCCAAGCTCCCCTTTCCCACTGGGATCCCATTCCCTGGCTCCTGCCCCTCCATCCTCCATCCCAAATCCCGGCTCCCATTCCCAGATTCCCGCGGGAATTCCGGACCAGCGTCTCCGCGGGGCAGGGGCAGGTGTGGGACGCTCAGGGCCAGCATCTCCCAGAGGGTGAGGCCGAAGGCGAAGACGTCGGCGCGATCCGAGATGGCCCCGCCCGGCTCCAGCGCCTCCGGAGGCGACCACGGCTCCGTGCCCACGTAGGAGAGAGAGGGATCGCTCACTGGGAATGGCGGGAATGACGGGAATGGTGGGAATGGGATCGCTCACTGGGAAGGACGGGAATGAGGGGAATGGTGGGAATGGTGGGAATGGTGGGAATGGGATCGCTCACTGGGAATGATGGGAATGGTGGGAATGGTGGGATCGCTCACTGGGAATGGCGGGAATGGTGGGAATGAGGGGACTGGGATCGCTCACTGGGAATGGCGGGAATGACGGGAATGGTGGGATCGCTCACTGGGAATGGTGGGAATGAGGGGAATGATGGGAATGGTGGGAATGGTGGGAATGGGATCGCTCACTAGGAATGGTGGGAATGACGGGAATGATGGGAATGATGGGAATGGTGGGAATGGTGGGAATGGGATCGCTCACTGGGAATGGTGGGAATGGTGGGATCGCTCACTGGGAATGGTGGGAATGATGGGAATGGGATCGCTCACTGGGAATGATGGGAATGGTGGGAATGATGGGAATGGTGGGAATGGGATCGCTCACTGGGAATGGTGGGAATGGTGGGAATGGGATTGCTCACTGGGGGAGAAATGGGAATGGTGGGAATGGTGGGAATGAGGGGAATGATGGGAATGGGATCACTCACTGGGGGAGAAATGGGAATGATGGGAATGGTGGGAATGGGATCGCTCAGTGGGAGAACGGGGATAACGGGAATGGGAATGATGGGAACGGGAATGATGGGAATGGGAGCAGGAATAACGGGAACGACGGTATTGGGAATAATGGGAACGGGAATAATGGGAATGATGGGAATGGGAATAATGGGAATAATGGGAATGGGATCAGGAATAATGGGAATGGTATTGGGAAGAATGGGAATGGGAATAATGGGAATGGGAATAATGGGAATGGGATCGCTCACTGGGAATAATTGGGATGACAGGAATGACGGGAATGATGGGAATAATGGGAATGGGATTGGGAATAATAGGATTGGGATCACTCATTGGGAATGATGGGAATGGCATCGCTCACTGGGAGAATGGGAATCATGGGAATCATGGGAATCATGGGAATGGGATCGGTCACTGGAATAACGGGAATAATGGGAATGGGAATAATGGGAATGGGATCACTCACTGGGAATAATGGGGATAATAACGGGAATGACAGGAATAATGGGAATGGGATCGCTCACTGGGAATAATGGGGATAATGGGAATGATGGGAATGATGGGAATGATGGGAATGGGATCACTCACTGGGAGAATGGGAATAACGAGAATGGGAAGGGGATCGGGATCGTTCACTGGGAGAACGGGAATAACGGGAATGGGATCAGGAATAATGGGAATGGGAATTGGGATAGGGATCGCTCACTGGGATAACGGGAATGGAATTGGGAATAATGGGAATGGGAATTGGGAATGGGATCGTTCACTGGAATAATGGGAATAATGGGATCACTCACTGGGAATAACGGGGATAACGGGAATAATGGGAATGGGATCGCTCACTGGGACAACGGGAATGGAATCGGGAATAATGGGAATGGGAATTGGGATAGGGATCCCTCACTGGGATAACGGGAATGGAATTGGGAATAATGGGAATGGGAATTGGGAATGGGATCGCTCACTGGGATAACAGGAATGGAATTGGGAATAGTGGGAATGGGAATTGGGATAGGGATCCCTCACTGGGATAACGGGAATGGAATTGGGAATAGTGGGAATGGGAATTGGGATAGGGACCGCTCACTGGGATAACGGGAATGGGAATAACGGGGATGGAATCGGGATTGGGAATAATGGCGATGGGATCAGGAATGGGCTTGGGGTCGCTCCCTGGAATAACGGGAATGGGATCGGGAGTAACGGGAATGGGATTCCCAGCATTCCCGGAATTCCGGGAGGATTCCCACCTGTGAGGTTCTCGTCCAGGGGCAGGGAGACTCCGACGTCGCAGATCTTGACGGCCTCGAAGGCGCCGCGCACGACCACGTTCGGGGACTTCACATCCCCGTGGAGCAGCCGCTGCTCCTCGTGCAGGTACTGCCGGAATCCCGGGAAAAACCCGGGAAAAGCCCGGGAAAAACTGGGATCGGCGGCGGGATCGGCGGGGGGGGAAAACCCCCACAGCCGGCCCGGGAATTTCCAGGGATTGGGGGATCTTGTGGATCAGTCCCATTCCTGTTCCTGTCCCCATTCCCATCCCCGTCCCATGGATCCCATCCCATGGATCCCATCCCATTCCCATTCCCATGGATCTCATTCCCATCCCATTCCCATTCCCATCCCCATCCCCATCCCCATTCCCATCCCATGGATCCCATCCCATGGATCCCATCCCATGGATCCCATTCCCATTCCCATTCCCATCCCATGGATCCCATCCCATGGATCCCATCCCATTCCCATCCCCATCCCCATTCCCATCCCCATTCCCATTCCCATCCCATGGATCCCATCCCATGGATCCCATCCCGTGGATCCCATCCCATGGATCCCATTCCCATTCCCATCCCATGGATCCCATCCCCATCCCATTCCCATTCCCATTCCATTCCCATCCCATTCCCATCCCATCCCCCATCCCATTCCCATTCCCATCCCCATTCCCATTCCCATCCCCATTCCCATTCCCATTCCCATCCCATTCCAGGGTGGTCCTTGGGTGCTCCCAGGGATTCTCTGGGAATTCCTTCCCAAATCCCTGCCCCCCTTTTTTTTCCCCAGGGAATTCCCTCCATTCCCAGCTCTCCTGGCCTTGGATCCATCCCCATCCCGACTCCTCGGCGGGAAGGAATTCTGGGAATTCCCTGGGAATTGGGGACTCCAGGCAGGGTCTCCCTTCCTTTTCCCATCCCCGAATTCCATAAAAACCCCTTGGGATGGACCCTGAGTGATCCCAATCCCAATCCTGATTTTTCTTGGTTCCAATCCCGATTTCTGGATTCCAATCCTGGTTTTTCCACTCAAATCCCGAATTTTCAACTCAATTCCTGATTTTTTTCGGGTTTCAATCCCAATTTTTGGTTTCCAATCCCAATTTTTGGGTTTCAATCCCAATTTTTGGTTTCCAATCCCAATTTTTGGGTTTCAATCCCAATTTTTGGTTTCCAATCCCAATTTTTGGTTTCCAATCCCGATTCTTCTCCTTGAATCCTGATTTTTTTTGGGATCCTCCATCCCAGAATCCCGGGATGCTTCGGGTGGGATCCACGCACCTTCAACCCCATCCCAACCCCGATCCCAAATCCCTCCTTGGACACTCCCATGGATTCTCTGGGAATTCCTTCCCACAAATCCCGTCCCAACCCCCTCCAGCAGCTGGAAAGCCCCCGGGGCTCCCATTTTCCCCGGAATTCCGGGGTTTTCCCGGGGTTTTCCCGTACCTGCAGCCCCCGGGCCATGCTCAGGGCCACGCCCAGGATGGTGGGAGCCGGGAACGCTCCCAATCCCTGCTCCCGGCGCTCCTCGATCAGATCGTTCAGGGATTTCTCCCCCCCGAATTCCATGGCCAGGCACAGGCTCCCGTCAGGAGCCTCCGTCAGAGCCCGGTACCCTGGGAACATCGGGAATATTGGGAATGAGAACATTGGGATCCATGGGATCATTGGGATCCATGGGAATGGGATCCATGGGAACGCTGGGATCATTGGGAATGGGATCCATGGGATCATTGGGATCCATGGCCAGGCACAGGCTCCCGTCAGGAGCCTCCGTGAGAGCCCGGTACCCTGGGAACATCGGGAACATCGGGAATATTGGGAATGGGATCAGTGGGATCAATGGGATCAATGGGAATGGGGTCCATGGGAACACTGAGATCATTGGGAATGGGATCCATGGCATCATTGGGATCCATGGGAATGGGATCATTGGGAATGGGATCCATGGGATCATTGGGATCCATGGGAATGGGATCATTGGGAATGGGATCCATGGGATCATTGGGATCCATGGGAATGGGATCCATGGCCCGGCACAGGCTCCCGTCAGGAGCCTCCGTCAGAGCCCGGTACCCTGGGAATGGGAACATCGGGAATATTAGGATCCATGGGATCATTGGGGATGAGATAATTGGGAATGGGATCCATGGGAATGGGGATGGAATCCATGGGAATGGGATCCATGGGAATGGGGATGGAATCCATGGGAATGGGATCAATGGGAATGGGGGAGCCCCAATCATGGAATGCTTGGGATGGGATTTGTGGATCTTGGATCCCATCCCAATCCCAGTGTGATCCAAACCCATCCCTGCACATTCCCAGGGATCCGGGGGCAGCCGCAGCTTCCCTGGGAATTCCAGAGGCACCGGGAGCTCTGGAATTCCCTGATCCCGAATCCCCCTCACCTCCCTCTGGAATTGGCCCCACCCCCTCCATTCCCATGGATCCATCCCTCCATTCCCATGGATCCATCCCTCCATTCCCATGGATCCATCCCCCTCCATTCCCATGGATCCATCCCCCTCCATTCCCATGGATCCATCCCTCCATTCCCATGGATCCATCCCCCTCCATTCCCAAGGATCCATCCCTCCGTTCCCATGGATCCAACCCCTCCGTTCCCATGGATCCATCCCTCCATTCCCAACAAATCCAACCCCTCCATTCCCATGGATCCATTCCCATGGATCCATCCTCCATTCCCATGATCCATCCCTCCCATTCCCAGATCCATCCCTCTCTTCCATGATCCATCCCTCTCCATTCCCATGGATCCATCCCTCCATTCCCAAGATCCCATCCCTCCATTCCCATGGATCCATGTCCCTCCATTCCCATGGATCCATCCCTCCATTCCCAACAAATCAACCTCCATTCCCATGATCCATTCCCATGGATCCAACCCCCATTCCCATGGATCCATCCCTCCATTCCCATGGATCCAACCCCTCCATTCCCATGGATCCATCCCTCCATTCCCATGGATCCATCCCCTCCATTCCCATGGATCCATTCCCATGGATCCATCCCCTCCATTCCCATGGATCCATCCCCTCCATTCCCATGGATCCATTCCCATGGATCCATCCCTCCATTCCCACGGATCCAACCCCACCCATTCCCACGGAATTCCCGGCGGATCCGCACCCACGATGTTGGGATGCTGCAGCTTCCGGAGTTTCTGGGCCTCCTCCCGGAGTCTCCGTTGGAAGAGGCTCCGCTGGCTCTGGGAGCAGCCGGAGTTGATTTTCTTCACGGCCCAGGGGGATCGGGGCAGCCCCCGCGGGGACCTGCCCGGGAAAAACCTCTGGAATTCCCGTGGAAAACCGGGAATTCCCGAGGGAATCCACGGGGGAAATCCGGGAAAGGGTCAGATCTGCCCTGGGATGGGAACGGTCCCAGTTTTCCCCCATGGAATTTTTTGGGAAAGGGGGATTTCGATCTGCTCCCGTTCCCGGGTGGGGCTGAGGAGGGGAAGGGATGGCCCCGAATCCCGGAATTCCCAGGAATGGAGCCCACATCCAGGAATTCCAGCCAGGGAAAGGGTTATCCCAAGGAAAATGGAGCCCGAATCCCGGAATTCCAGCCAGGGAAAGGGTTATCCCAAGGAAAATGGAGCCCAAATCCCGGAATTCCAGCCAGGGAAAAGGTTATCCCAAAAAAAAAATGGAGCCCAAATCCCAGAATTCCAGCCTGGAAAGGTTGATGGATTATCCCAGGAATGGCCCCAAATCCCGAAATTCCACTCAGGGCAGGGTTATCCCAAAATAATGGAGCCCAAATCCCTGAATTCCTGGGATCAGATCCCAAATCCCTGAATTCCAGCCCGGGAAAGGCAGATGGGTGAATCCCAAAATAATGGACCCCCAAATCCCAGAATTCCACCTGGGAAAGGGTTATCCCAAATCCCAGAATTCCAGACATGGCTTACCCCAAAATAATGGAGCCCAAATCCCGGAATTCCCAGGAACGGCCCCGAATTCCCAAATTCCCCCCAGGGCAGGGTTATCCCAAACTGCTCCTTCCCAGCTCCGCAAATCCCAAACCCCTCCTCGGCTTTGATCCGTGGGCAGGAAAACCGGGATCATCCCATCCCGAGCTCCTTCCCGGGGATCCTTTCCCACCCGCTCCGGGATTTCCTGGGATAACAATTCCCAATCCCATTCCCGACCCCATTCCCGGCCCCATTCCCGACCTTTTCATGAGGTACACGCTGACCCCGGTGCCAAATCCCAACTTCTGCATGAAGGGAGAGGCCGGGATGGTCACGGACACGGGGCCGGGATCTGCGGGAAAAATCCGGTGATCCCATGGGAAAATCCCGGTGATCCCATGGGAAAATCCAGCTGGGATCCCAAGGGAAAATCCCAGTGATCCCAAGGGAAAATCCAGCCAGGATCCCAAGGAAAATCCCGGTGATTCAATGGGAAAATCCAGCCAGGATTCCATGGGAAAATCCTACTGGGATCCCATGGGAAAATCCCGATGATCCCATAGGAAAATCCAGCTGGGATCCCACGGGAAAATCCCGGTGATCCCATGGGAAAATCTAGCCAGGTTCCTATGGGAAAATCCCGGTGATCCCACAGGAAAATCCAGCTGGGATCCCACGGGAAAATCCCAGTGATTCCATGGGAAAATCCCAGTGATTGCATGGGAAAATCCCAGTGATTCCAAGGGAAAACCCAGCCAGGATCCCAAGGAAAATCCTGGTGATTCCAAGGGAACATCCCAGTGATCCCATGGGAAAATCCAGCAGGGATCCCACAGGCAAATCCCGGTGATCCAATGGGAAAATCCCGGTGATCCCACAGGAAAATCCCAGCGATCCCATGGGAAAATCCCACTGATCCCATGGGAAAATCCAGCCAGGATCCCATGGGAAAATCCAGCCAGGATCCCAGGGGAAAATCCCACTGGGATCCCACAGGAAAATCCCAGTGATCCCATGGGAAAATCCCACTGATCCCATGGGAAAATCCAGCCAGGATCCTATGGGAAAATCCAAGTGATCCCATGGGAGAATCCCAGTGATTCCAAGGGAAAACCCAGCCAGGATCCCAAGGAAAATCCCGGTGATTCCAAGGGAGAATCCCGGTGATCCCACGGGGTGGCCTTGGCAGAGCCGGGAATCGCTGGAATTCCTTCCCAAAGCATTCCAGGATTCCCGCCGGATGCTCCCATCCCGATCCACATTCCCGATTCAGATTTCATGGAAAGCTCCTCCCAACCCCCCCCCCCACCCCCTTTTTTATCCCAATGTTTTCCCAAATTCCCTGGGCTGGGAAACTGGGATGGGAAACTGATCCCGGGAATTTCCCACCTGGATTTGCTCAGGAATAAAACCGGGAAGAGGAAGAGGAAGGAGGAGGAAGGGGGAGGGTCTGGCTCAGTTTTCCAGGGAATCCATGGAATTTCCCCATCCCTGGAATTGTCCCAGGCAAGGTTAGGCAGGGCTGGGAGCAGCCTCTGGAATTCATCCCGGAGATCCCTGCCAGGCCCTTCCCGCCCCGTCCCATTCCGGGATTCCTGGTTCGGAATCAGGGAATTCCCCCCTGGAAAAGCCCCTGGGGTCGCCGGGATTCCCGCTGGGAATATCCCGGGATCATCCCGGGGTTCCTCACCCGCTTTGTCCTTGCGGGACGAGGGCGTCGGGGACTGGAAGGCGTCCATGGAGCCGATCCCGATCCCGATCCCGATCCTGAGGGGCACGAGGGGATGCGGAGGGATCCCAATGGAATTGGGGGAGCCTGGATTTGGGAATTGGGGGGGTCTGGATTTGGGAATTGGGGGATTCTGGATTTGGGAATTGGGGGATTCCAGGTTTGGGAATTGGGGATTCCAGGATTTGGGAATTTGGGGGATCCTGGATTTGGGAATTGGGGAATTCTGGATTTGGGAATTGGGGATTCCTGGATTTGGGAATTTGGGAGAGTCTGGATTTGGGAATTGGGGGATTCTGGATTTGGGAATTGGGGGATTCCAGGTTTGGGAATTGGGGATTCCAGTATTTGGGAATTTCGGGGATCCTGGATTTGGGAATTGGGGGGGTCTGGATTTGGGAATTGGGGATTCCTGGATTTGGGAATTGGGGGACCCCAGGTTTGGGGAATTGGGGGATCCTGCATTTGGGAATTGGGGGGGTCTGGATTTGGGAATTGGGGGACCCCAGGTTTGGGGAATTGGGGGACCCTGGATTTGGGAATTGGGGGATCCTGGATTTGGGAATTGGGGGTCCCAGGTTGGGAAACTGAGGAAATGTGGGGGGGTCTGAGATTTGGGATTTGAGGGGTCCTGGATTGGGGAATTGGGAGTCCCTAAATTGGGGAATTTGGGGGTCCCTGGGGGGGGAATTGAGGAATTGGGGGATCCTGGATTGGGAACTGGGGGGGTCCTGGATTTGGGAATTGGGGACGGTCCCAGGTTTGGGAATTGGGGGGTCCGAGATTGGAGGGAATCAAAATCGGAAGAGGATGGAGGAGGAGGAGGAGGAGGAGGATCCCAGTTTTGGGAAGGGAAAGAGGGGGAATCCCAGATTCGGGAATTGGGGACGGTCCCGGGTCGGGGGGGGGAGATCCCAGCTCAGGGAATGGGGGATCCAAGGCTGGGGAGGTTCCCAGATTCGGGAATTGTGGAGCGGGGTGGGAGGGATTCGGGATTGGGGGGGGGGGGGGATCCCAGATCGGGGGTGGGGGTCCCAGGTTGGGATATCCCAGATTCGGGAATTGGGGAGAATTCCCAGCTCCGGGGGGGATCCCAGGAAGAGCCCCCGGTCCCACCTCGGCCGATCCCAGGGAATTCCGGGCTCCTTTCCCCGCTCCCGGTTCCGATCCCGGCTCCGATTCCGGCTCCGATCCCAGGGAATTCCGGGCTCCTTTCCCCGGTTCCGATCCCGGTTCCGATCCCAGGGAATTCCCGGCTCCTTTTCCCGCTCCCGGTGCCGCTCCCGGCTCCGCTCCCGGCTCCGATCCCAGGGGATTCCCGGCTCCTTTCCCCGCTCCCGGCTCCGATTCCCGGGAATTCCCGGTTCCTTTTCCCGCCTTTTCCGGCCGTTACCGCGCGCGCCGCTTTCGAATCCCGCGCGCCCGCGCGCCGGCCCCGCCCCTTCCTGGGGGCGTGGCCAAAACACCAAACACGGCAATGGAGGGCGGGCGGTGGGCGTGGTCAAATCAAGGGGCGTGGCCAAAGCAGGGGGCGTGGCCAGAACCCATATATGGAAGTGGGCGGGTATGTGGGGGCGTGGTCAATGAGGGGGCGTGGCCATGGCGGGGTGGGCGTGGCCTGGGGAGATCCCGGGGAGCCCAAAGGGGAATTGGGGGCGCCCCAAAAACAATGGGGGGGATTTTGGGGGCGATTTGGGGGATTTGGGGGGGATTTGGGGATTGGGGGGGCTGGGTGGGGTCCGCAAGGGTTTGGGGGGGGCGCTGTAGGGTCCCTGGAATCCCCAAAACTCCATAAATCCCAGAAATCCCATAAGCCCCATAAATCCCAGAAATCCCAGAAATCCTCATAAATCCCATAAATATCCCTTGAATCCTTATAAATCACCATAAATATCCATAAACCCCCATTAATCCCCATAAATCCCCACAAATCCCCACAAATCCCCATAAATTCCCATAAATTCCCATAAATTCCCATAAATTCCCATAAACCCCATGAACATCCATAAATCCCATAAATCCCTATAAATCACCATAAATCCCCCTAAATCCCATAAATCCCCATAAATTCCCATAAACCCCCATAAATTCCCATAAATATCCATAAATTCCCATAAAGCCCTATAAATCCCATAAATATCTATAAATCCCATAAATCCCCAAAAATCCCCATAAACCCCCATGAATTCCCATAAATTCCCATAAATTTCCATAAATCCCTATAAAATCCCATAAACCCCCATAAAATCCCATAAAATCCCATAAATCCCATAAATCCCATAAATCCCCATAAACCCCATAAATCCCAATAAATCCCCATTATTCCCCATAAATCCCCATAAATTCCCAAAAATCCCATATATCCCAATAAATCCCATAAAATCCCATAAAATCCCATAAAATCCCATAAATCCCATAAATCCCATAAATCCCATAAAACCCCCTTAATGCCCACTGCTCTTTGCCCCACACGGAGAAGAACAAAATCCTTTATTTCTCTTGGGATGATCCCGATCCCAATCCCAATCCCAATCCCAATCCCAATCCCAATCCCAATCCCAATCCCAATCCCTGGGATCCAGGGCTGGGATTTTCCCCCGACCCCTTTGGGGTGGATTTGGGGTCATTCCCTGGCCCTTTTGGGATGGATTTGGGATTTTCCCTGTGGCCCTTTGGGATGGATTTGGGATTTTTCCTGTGACCCTTTGGGGTGGATTTGGGGTCAACCCCCTGGGCTCTTTGGGATTTTCCCCTTTGGGATGGATTTAGGGTCATCCTTTGGGGTGGCTTTGGGATCATTCCTTGACCCTTTTGGGATGGATTTGGGATTTTCCCCCCTGGCTCCTTTGTGACGGATTTGGGATCTTCCCTTTTGGGATGGATTTGAGGTCACCCCCAGCCCTTTTAGGGTGGATTTGGGATTTTCCCTGTGGCCCTTTTTGGGATGGATTTGGGATTTTCCCTTTTGGGATGGATTTGGGGTCACCCCTGGCCATTCCGGGGTGGCTTTGGGGTCACCCTTTGGGATGGATTTGGGATTTTCCCTTTTGGGATGGATTTGGGGTCACCCCCGGCCATTCCGGGGTGGTTTTGGGGTCACCCTTTGGGATGGATTTGGGATTTTCCCTATGGGCCCCTTTGGGATGGATTTGGGGTCACTCCTGGCCCTTTTGGGATGGATTTGGGATCTTCCCCTTAGGGATGGATTTGGGGTCACCCCTGGCCATTCTGGGGTGGCTTTGGGATCATTCCTTGACCCCTTTGGGATGGATTTGGGGTCACCCCCAGCCCTTTTAGGGTGGATTTGGGATTTTCCCTGTGGCCCTTTTGGGATGGATTTGGGATTTTCCCTTTAGGGGTGGCTTTGGGATCATTCCTTGACCCTTTTGGCATGGATTTGGGGTCATTCCCTGGTCCCTTTGGGGTGGATTTGGGGTCACCCCCGGTCTCTTTTGGATGGATTTGGGGTCACTCCCAGCCCCTTTGGGATGGATTTGGGATCATCCCCTGGCCCTTTTGGGATGGATTTGGGATTTTCCCTGTGGCCTTTTTGGGATGGATTTGGGATCTTCCCTTTAGGGATGGATTTGGGGTCACCCCTGGCCATTCCGGGGTGGCTTTGGGATCATTCCTTGACCCCTTTGGGATGGATTTGGGGTCACCCCCGGCCATTCCGGGGTGGCTTTGGGGTCACCCTTTGGGATGGATTTGGGGTCACTCCCAGCTCCTTGAGATGGATTTGGGATTTCCCCTTTTTTGGGATGGATTTGAGATTTTCTGCTTTGGGATGGATTTTGGATTTTTCCCTTAGGGACGGATTTGGGATCACCTCCAGCCCTTTTGGGATGGATTTGGGATTTTCCCCTTTTGGGATGGATTTGGGGTCACCCCTGGCCATTCCGGGGTGGCTTTGGGATCATTCCTTGGCCCCTTTGGGATGGATTTGGGATTTCCCCTTTTGGGATGGATTTGGGATCTTCCCTTTTGGGATGGATTTGGGGTCACCCCCGGCCGTTCCGGGGTGGCTCTGGGGTCGCCCTTTGGGGTCGCCCTTTGGGGTCACCCTTTGGGGTCCCCCTTTGGGGTCGCCCTTTGGGGTCACCCTTTGGGGTCCCCCTTTGGGGTCGCCCTTTGGGGTCGCCCTCTGGGGTCGCCCTTTGGGGTTGCCCTTTGGGGTCGGCCTTTGGGGTCGCCCTTTGGGGTCGGCCTTTGGGGTCACCCTTTGGGGTCCCCGTTTGGGGTCGGCCTCTGGGGTCGCCCTTTGGGGTCGCCCTTTGGGGTCGGCCTTTGGGGTC
>JAVTVJ010004979.1:0-16987 GCA_034509425.1 Eopsaltria australis | reverse complement strand
TGGCAGAAGAGCTCTGGGAGCAATCTGCACCTCTGGGCAGTGCCAATGGAATCGCTGTTTGCAATATCCAGCAGTGACACCCCCTCCTCACAGGACTTCATGGGCAGTGACCGTCCCCTGGGCTGGGCACTGCTGAGGGCCCTCAAGTGCTGTGTCCAGTTCTGCCAGAGAGAACTGAGTGGGAAAAGGCTGCTGCTCCCTGGACCATGCTGGGGCCTTCACTGGGCTTTGCAGAGGCTTGAAGGAGCCCTGCTGCCCTCCAGAGTCACCCAGCGTGTTTTCCTCATCAAGGCCCAGCTGTGTTGCAGAGGGTGGGGGACTGGTCAAGATGGGTTGGAGGGAGACCACAAAGTTAATAGTTAATAGAATTGCTGCTCACAGTCCATTGTCCCTTCCCACTCACAGTCTGATGGTCTCTGGCCAGCAGAGATATCACCGACAATGCAGGGGAGAGTTTCCTCTTGGTCTTTGGGTTTTTTTCTGGCTGTGCTATTTCTTTCTCCTCCTCTTTGCCCTCTTCCTTTTCTTTTTCCTTCTCCTCCCCTCTCCTCTTTCCCCCCTTCCTATTCTTTTTTACCTCAAACCTTCAGCTCTGGCTCAGGATTGCAGATCTAGCACTGCATAAAGTATGTTTACTGTCTAAACCAGTCGTCAGGGCTCCTTCTGAATATGAGAGAGAGACAAAGAGAACAATTTCTCTCTGACTGTGAGAAGTGGGGTGACCCATTCCTGGAAGCACAACCATCTTCCCATGAGTGGTGATCTCAGCTAAATGTCTGAGTTCATCAGTTATCAATAGCAGAGGCATGTTCAGGACAGCTCTATGTGCACATTATCTGTTCATTGTTACTCTTTAGGAAGCCATCACTCTATTGCTCTGCTTTCAGGAGAAATGACCCTCAAATATTGAGTGTTTTATGCCACATACATTCTTACATTCCTTTCTGACAAGAGCAAATTAGGGAAAGTAGCATGAAGAAATAGAGCCGGGTTCAGTCCTGGGGTTGGACCTGTGGGACAGACACAGGCCCTGGGGCTGTGGCTTCTGATGGGTCCCTGGCATTTCTCTATTTTTAGTCCTCAGTGGAGCTTGTTTTCTCACCCAGGTCTTGACTCCCCTTGAACACCAGGAAAGCTTTCTCGACATGCAAGGTTCTTGCTTTTGGCAAGGGGTTCCTTAATTCATCCCCATTTGGGCAGGTCCTTCTCCTTCTCTGGAACATGGCCCTGGGCAAAGAAAACAAAACATCACAGGGAGCAGACAGCACAGGCAACTGGAGTGCAAGAAAGAGAGGCAGAGCAGAGCAGAGCAGTGAGCTGTGCCCTGAGCAGACCTTTCCTAATGCCTGATCAATCCCTGTTTCTGCTTTGTGCCTTCACCTCGTCATTGCTGCTCTGATGGATCTGGGCAGAAGGGACAGGTGGCTTTGCTGGAAGGGTCAGCGAGGCCATGCTTTCTGCAGCCAGCTGTGCAGAAGAGGATGTTAAGGAAACTTCCCAGTCTGACCATTCCTGAGGCTCTGTGGCCATCACACTCCCAGCACCAGAGACTTTGAGTGCTAGGACCGGAGCCCCTTTGCAGCAGCGGCTCCAGAGCCCCAACGGGCCCTGCTGGACTCCCCCCACTCCCACACTCAGCCCCTGTGTCCTCCCCAGTTCCAGCCCAGTTTTCCCATGGCAGAGTCTCAGATGTCTTGTTCCACAAAGCCATTTCATCTTATCACAATAAGAGAGAAACATCCTGAGCTGTTTCCCCAGCAAAGGAACCCCTTGGTTTTATCCCCTCACACTTGGAGTACCCAAGGCTCAAGTCTGGCTCTTCCTCCCAAGCCCTTGGCTCCTGCTGTGTCTCTCAGTGTCCCTCTCCTGGCTGTGCCAATGCTCTTGTTGTGCTTTGTTGGCAGTTCATGGGCTCTTGTCTTGGGCTCCCATCCAGAGCTCAACCCGCACCTGGCACTGCAGCTGCCCCCAGCCACCTGCACCAGGTGTGTTCACAGCCAGGAGGAGGGGAGGGTGGGAGTGAGGTGGTTTCAGTTTTGTCTTTGTTACTCACCTTGCTGCTCTGTTGGGAATTGCCAAGACAGCAAAGCAATCGTCCCCAAGTGAAATCTGCTTTTCCCATGATGGCAACAGGTGAGGGATGTCCCAGGCTTTATGTGAGTGTTTCAGTTGTATTTTTTTCCTCATGTCCCATTGAGGAGGGGAAGTGAGAGAGCAGCTTGGTGGGCATCTGGCAGCCAGCCAAGGTCAGCCCACCACTGTCCCATCTCCATCGATTTCTTTGTAGCTGGTCAGGATAACCTCCAGGATCTGAGTCTGAGGGAGTGGATAATGGTCCCTTTCCTCTGCAGAAGGTCATAGCTGGGGGTGAACATGTGGTTCTGCACTCTGCAAAGGCAGAAGGTCTTAATTTTGACCACGGAACATGATGTGTGTGGCTATGAGAATTCTCAGGGAGCTCCAGTGCAGCTGAGGTAGATTGGGGACCAGCTGGGAGTCCATCAGAACATCTTATCAACTGCCTCCCCTTCTCTAGTCCTTGCCACCACAGAGATTTTGCCCCTCTTTTCTGTTGCACTGCAGAGTGAACCTTGAGGAAAAGACACTGGAAGCAAAAACTGAGGACATGGCAGGAGGATCTGGAAAGAGCTGCATTTCTTCTGTTTAGACAGTGATGGAAGGGAAAATAAGTAATTTTAAAAATCCTGAGTAGATGAGAGGTTTGAGTAGTGTAAGGGATATGTGTGTCCCAGAAAAGCTCTTTAATGAAATCCTGGGGAAATACCACAGCAAAGTTTCCTCTTTTTCATTTTTCATCTTTTTTCATTTTTTTTCTTCTTTTCATGTGCACCTAATGGTGAGAAGGAATGTGTGCATGGGTGCTTGCCCTCCTCTTGGCAGGTAAGTGTGCTGGATCCCATTTCTTTTGTCTGTGGCCATCCTTGGGCACCCTTGGGATGTGATGTGTTATCCCTGAGAGAAGTGAGGCCAGTGGAGATCTCTCCCTCTAGCATGTTACCTGCAGAGCCCCTTCCAGAGCACAGCAGGTGGCCTGGCCTTGGGGTGGGGTGAATGGATGAATTTGGTCAGAGGGATGACCTTCTCTGACCAGAGACACATCCTGCTCTAGCAGGGGGTGTTGCTGATCAAGGCTGTGAGGGTCAGGCTGAAATGAATGTGCCAAGGGACAGTGAAGGCATCTGGGAGGTTCCTCTCCACTCCTGGAGGGTGAAGCAGGAGAGTCTCAGCCTCTCCTGGGTGGCTGTGCTCTGGTGGGACTGTGCTGAGGCACCTGTGTGGTGCCTGAGTGCTGTGGCAGCCAAGGCAGCTTCCTGGCCCAGGAGAGCCTGAGTGGGCCCCGAGGGTCAGAAACCCCCCAGCACTGCCGTGGGGCTCCTGGTCACCAGGACCTCATGGTTCCTGGGCAGGCTTGTGATGTGTTCTGCCCCAGAAGCTGCTCAGTGCAGTCCTGGAGTTCCTTAGGGAAAGGTCCTTGTTAAATGTCCTCTTTTTCTTTTTGATTTTCTTTTCATATGAACCGGATGTCTGTAGTGCTGGTTGTTGCCATAGCCATAGGATGGATATACAACAAACAAAGTAAGTGTCCTGGATCCCCTTCCTCTTGCCTCTTGTCATCCTTGGGAACCGTTCGGGTGCCTTGTGTTATCCCTGAGAGAAGTGAGGCCACTGGAGGTCGCTCCCCCGAGCACCACGTTCTGCAGAGCCCCTTCCAGAGCACAGCAGAAGGCCTGGCCTTGGGGTGGGATGAATTTGGCCAGAGGGATGTTCCCCTTGGACAAGAGACACATCCTGCTCTGGCAGAGGGTGCTCCTCGCAATTGGTAATGATTTCAAAGACATGGTAATGATTTCATAGCACATCCTGTCTGGGGTTTCCTCTCCTGTCTTGGAGCACTGAAGGAGGAAACTATTCCCAGGCTTTCTGTGCAGGTGAGTGCCAGTTGCTACCCACACTAGCTGAAAACTAAACCCTGCCAAGCAAGAAGAAGATCCAGAGGCCTGTTGTGCATGAGGGCCCAGTGCAGGAAGGGAAACAATCCCACCCATCCATAAATTCCCACTTCCAAGGGTCTCCAGCCAGTCCTTTGTTATATTCCCCATCCCTGTGCAGATGCCCAGGACCCCAGGCTCCCAGGGGACAGAGCTGCCCTGGCAGTGGGGTTTTCCCAGCACGGAGAAGGACAGCCTGGAGGAGAGGAAATCAGAAACCCACCTGTTGGAAGACCCAAGAAGAAACCCTCGAGAAGAGACTTTAAAACACAGGATTTGATCATCTTCAGGCAGGATGGGTGGGTGGCCCTTAAACATGCAATGTCAGTTTCCCATTGAGACTAATCTTTTTGTACAGGAAAGAAGAGAGAGAGGGAGAATACCTTAAAGGTCCTGGAATCCAAGGTAGAAGACACCTTCATTAAACTCAAGGAACAAATTGAACCTATGAAGGTAGTATTGGAAAAATTAAGGAAATTAAAACTCTATGAGCCTTATTTGGTCAAAGCACACCTGGAGAAGAAACTAGGTGAGTAGGGCCATTGCCAAGCAGACTTTAATCCCTCTGAAGGCAAAAGCTGCTCTAGAGCCCAACCACCCTGTGAGCTGATCCTGCTCAGCTGGTCCAAGGGGACAGAGAGGGACAGTCCTTCCTTGTGGAGCAGCTTTTGTGATCCATGGCACTGAAACAGCTCCATGCTGAAGTGTTTCCTTCCGGTTGCAGGTGGTCAAAGTCCCTCTCCTGTGCCTCACCTTTGCAGAGGGTGTGTGCTGGGAGTTCCCTCATTGCCTGATCCTTGTTAATGTTGTCCCCATTGAAGTCGTGTCCCTGTCTCTGTCCCTTTCCCCAGTGCCCTTCTCCTGCTCCCCACTGCTGGTGCCATGTTGGGGCAGGTGTGAGATCAGCCTTGTTTCCCTGTTGCTGATGAGCAGGGAGAGGAGGTTCCCTGAGCAGAGGCTGGAGGTGTCTGTGAGCGCAGGGCCTGTGGAGAGCAGCTCTGCGTGCAGGAGCTGGTGCTGGCAAGGGGAAGGAGTCAGCTGGGGCCCAGAGTGCAATGGGGGCCTGGCTGGCCCCAGCCTGTAGCCCTGGGCCTGGCTCAGGCAGGACACAAAGTGTGCTGGGAGCAGCCTCTTGCTGCCAGGGCAGGCAAAGCTGAGGAAGGATGGGCCTTCCCTGACCATGGCTCCTGTTCTTGCTGCAGCTGCAGCCAGCAAAGCCTCAGCAAGGAGCAGCCCAGAGCAGTGCAGGGAAAGGCCTGGAATTGCTGCTGCCTCAGGCCATTGTGGCCTTAGAATGAAGCGTGTGTCCCACTTTTCAAAGCTGGAGCCCTGTTTATTGAGCTAGAAAGAGCACAAATGAGAGGGTGAAAAGGGATGAAAATTTTCTCTGATTTCTTGTCCTTTCCCTGCTAAAAGTCAGAGGGCAAAGGGGAAACCATTTCCAGATTGTACTTCCATGGCCTAATGGAACTCCTGTGGGGTGAGGATTTCTAAGGGGGAGTGAGGACGGGCAAGAGGCACCCACAGGAGTGTCCTAAGAACAGAGCTCCTGTCAGAGACGTTAAATCCGAGCCTTTGGGCATCCTTGTGTCAGAGAACTGGTCTGCCCCTTTAGGAGGAATCATCAGTTACCCAGTATCACTGTTTTTTCTTCACAGGAAACAAAGAGGATAAAATTGCAAGGGCCCTGGAATTCAGATTGAAGAACAGCATCTGGCATGTGTCCCAAGAAATTCAAACTCTAGAGAGAGAGGTACAGGAAGGGCTGGATTCCATGTTGCAGAAACTTCATCTCCTCAGGGGAGACTCAAAAAAGAAACTAGGTGAGCAGGGCCATTGCGAAGCAAATTTTCATCCCTCTGAAGAAAAAAGCTGCTCTGGAGCCCAACCACCCTGTAAGCTGATCCTACTCAGCTGGTCCAAGGGGACAGAGAGGGACAGTCCTTCCTTGTGGAGCAGCTTTTGTGATCCATGGCACTGAAACAGCTCCATGCTGAAGTGTTCCCTGCAGGTGCAGGTGGTCAAAGTCCCTCTCCTGTCCCTCACCTTTGCAGAGGGTGTGTGCTGGGAGTTCTCTCATTGCCTGATCCTTGTTCAGGTTGTCCCCATTGAAGTCGTGTCCCTGTCTCTGTCCCTTTCCCCAGTGCCCTTCTCCTGCTCCCCACTGCTGGTGCCATGTTGGGGCAGGTGTGAGATCAGCCTTGTTTCCCTCTTGCTGCTGAGCAGGGAGAGGAGGTTCCCTGAGCAGAGGCTGGAGGTGTCTGTGAGCGCAGGGCCTGTGGAGAGCAGCTCTGCGTGCAGGAGCTGGTGCTGGCCAGGGGAAGGAGTCAGCTGGGGCCCAGAGTGCAATGGGGGCCTGGCTGGCCCCAGGCTGTGGCCCTGGGCCTGGCTCAGGCAGGACACAAAGTGTGCTGGGAGCAGCCTCTTGCCCCCAGGGCAGGCAAAGCTGAGGAAGGATGGGCCTTCCCTGACCTTGGCTCCTGTTCTTGCTGCAGCTGCAGCCAGCAAAGCCTCAGCAAGGAGCAGCCCAGAGCAGTGCAGGGAAAGGCCTGGAATTGCTGCTGCCTCAGGCCATTGTGGCCTTAGAATGAAGCGTGTGTCCCCCTTTTCAAAGCTGGAGCCCTGTTTATTGAGCTAGAGAGAGCACAAATGAGAGGGTGAAAAGGGATGAAAATTTGCTCTGATTTCTTGTTCTTTCCCTGCTAAAAGTCAGAGGGCAAAGGGGAAACCATTTCCAGATTGTAACTTCATGGCGCAATGGAACTCCTGGGGGGTGAGGATTTTTAAGGGACATTGAGGGAGGAAGAAGACACCCACAGGAGGACCCTAAGAAGAGACCCTCTCTCAGGAACGTTAAATCAGAGCCTTTGGGCATCCTTGTGTCAGATTGCTGTTCTGCCCCTCGAGGAAGAAACATCAGTGACCCAGTGACATTCTTCTTTCTTCACAGGGAAGAAAGAGGGGGAAATTGCAAGGGCCCTGGAATCCAGGATGGAGGAGGAACTCAACCATCTCTTCCAAAGAATTCAAAATCTGGAGCAAGATTTACAGAGATCAAAGGAAGATGCACGGTGTCAACTTCAGCTCTTCAGTATAGACCTGGAGAAGGAACTAGGTAAGCAGGGCCATTGCAAAGCAGACTTTCATCCCTCTGAAGGCAAAAGCTGTTCTACAGCCCAACCACCCTGTGAGCTGATCCTGCTCAGCTGGTCCAAGGGGACAGAGAGGGACAGTCCTTCCTTGTGGAACAGCTTTTGTGATCCATGGCACTGAAACAGCTCCATGCTGAAGTGTTCCCTGCAGGTGCAGGTGGTCAAAGTCCCTCTCCTGTGCCTCACCTTTGCAGAGGGTGTGTGCTGGGAGTTCTCTCATTGCCTGATCCTTTTTAAGGTTGTCCCCATTGAATTTGTGTCCCTGTCTCTGTCCCTTTGCCCACTGCCCTTCTGCTCCCCACTGCTGGTGCCATGTTGGGGCAGGTGTGAGATCAGCCTTGTTTCCCTGTTGCTGCTGAGCAGGGAGAGGAGGTTCCCTGAGCAGAGGCTGGAGGTGTCTGTGAGCGCAGGGCCTGTGGAGAGCAGCTCTGCGTGCAGGAGCTGGTGCTGGCAAGGGGAAGGAGTCAGCTGGGGCCCAGAGTGCAATGGGGGCCTGGCTGGCCCCAGGCTGTGGCCCTGGGCCTGGCTCAGGCAGGACACAAAGTGTGCTGGGAGCAGCCTCTTGCCCCCCAGGTTTCACGATCCGCTAACCAAAGCGAGGGTCGTGATCGTTCGTTACCCAAATCTCAGAGTGCAGAAGAAAGCAAGGGCAAATATTTTTAGCTTTAATCGAAATCAAAAGCACCTTTTTTGAGTTCCAACATCACGATTATGCGATAGAGGAGAGATAGTGATGTAGTGTTTAGAGGGGGGGAAAAAAAAGGGTTATAGCTACCATGGCATAACGAAGTCCTTGTCTGGCTTCAACGGATTCCGTCTCGTCTCTGGGGCAATGTCGTAGGGGTCTTTTTTGAGAGTATTTTTATAGTCTTTTCCAAAGCGAGGGGCAGGTAACCAAGAGATGAGGCAATCCTTCCAGAGGCAAGGGGCAAATCGCCAGGAGGTGAGGGAATACGGCCCATTTTTTCTGGTTGCAGGTGCAGCTGCACAAAACATATAGTTTCTGAGCAGTCCTTTCCACCCCGTTAGCCGAGCGGCACGGTCTCACAGGCATGTGTCAGCACACCTCTGCAGCACACCTCTGCACCTGGCGGGCATCACACCAGGATCTGGCTGGACTTCATTGTGCAAAAGTCCTTTTTCCCCTTTTAGGGTCTCTGGGTTTTCAGCCTCTGCTTCTGTCGATGGTCGTGAGGCAGATGAGGGATTGATGTCCAGTCTCTTACACTACCCTGTGGCTCAAGATTGTCGTCAGGACTCTGTAGTGTTGTCACAAAGTCTTCAGGACTCGTCAGTGCAGGTAGCATAATCCTGGAAAATAGAGACTAAAAGAGTGAGAAAGAAAAGGTAAAGAACAAAGGGATAAGTAATTTCAATCACATAAAATTTTGTTAAAATCTCAGGAAGGCAATAATTGCCTTGTTATAGTAAGATTACATTAATAATTTTTCGGATAAAAACAGTTTGATTTCTTATTATAGCTTAAAGTTACATTAATAATCGATTGAATTATTATACTTTAAGATTACATTCATAATTGATTGAATTATAAAGAACAATAAAAATACCTTAAAATTTCATTAGTAATTGATTGAATAATGGTAAGCAGTAAAATACTTATCTCATTTCTTATTATACCTTAGTTCGCCCTGTATTAATAACATCAGGGGTGTCCACAGAGGATGAAACATCAACCAGATTATGCATATTCATTATAGATGTCAAATGTCTTATTCGTTTCATCATTCTCCAATTCATGACATACAAAATTGCCGACAAAACAAAAGCAATGAAAACTAAAATCAAGAGAACAATGATGGGATGACACAATTTATTCAGGACCCCTGTGGCAGTAGGTGACCACCCAAAAAGGGTATCCCACCAACTGTGATCAGCATCTTTCCTTACCCTTTCTAGAACACGATGTATTTCCTTTCCACTGTGATGAACAGTTACCAAGGTTTTCTGTCCGTTCTTCTTGATCTTTTCCAAAATTTCGATTAAATCCTGGTGAAGAAACAATTGCTTCACCAAGGTAAGGTTCATCCCAATGGGGGTAGGCACAACTTGGTGTATCAGTGAGTAATTGTATTGCAAAAGGTGATAAGATGTAACTGGAGCTAAATAAGAAAATCACATCCTATGATTCTAGTAAAATTGCAATCACAAAAATTT
Source organism: Eopsaltria australis (assembly GCA_034509425.1). Taxonomy (NCBI): domain Eukaryota; kingdom Metazoa; phylum Chordata; class Aves; order Passeriformes; family Petroicidae; genus Eopsaltria; species Eopsaltria australis. Next base: position 7,650 of record JAVTVJ010004979.1, on the reverse strand, counting down.
GAATGATTTTTAGTATCCACTACTAAATTTTCTACAACTACTCGGTCACAAGCAGTTCTCAAGCATGCACATCCATTGCCTATGATGCCTGAAGGATTTTTCTGCTTTTCTCCTGAATATTTCTTACACTGTTCCCTACATTCACAAGTATTAGCATGCATACTTGTGATGCTTTAGGTGATAGTTTAGCCTGGTTTCATGGTGTTTAGCAGGCCAGTAGACTAAACACCCCTGAAGCCACGTAGAGTTAGAAGACCAAACACCCTGTTTTTCGTGAGCCCTCAAGGTCTCCTAGTAGGACAGATTTTGTAAACTAGAAGTTAGCCCACCCAGGCCCCTTATTGGGCCCTCCTGGTAGATATGCTAATGTGTAGAGTCTTTAATTGTATACTCGGCTGCAGGGACGGGGCTTTTGCGGCATGTTCTACCTGGACGGCAGAAGCCGTGGAATGGGATCCTATTAAAATACCGAGGTAAACAACCCCCAACCCTTTCACTGTGTCTGAGCCTTTATTTCCTAAGACCAGAAAATGGCATCTCCTATATACACGAGCACTGTTTCAGGATTCTCATCAGGATTAATTTCGAAATGACAGCTATTCTGTTCTGTGTCTAAGCAAATGTTCTGAGCTCTAATACTTTCACAAATGAACCCTAGTTGTTCCTGGACAATACAAGTTTGCCATTTCTTATCAATTTGACGGGCCCATTGCTTATGTTCAAATGGACAGAGAATAGTTCCACCCCGATTCAGCCCCAACTCAATGATAGGGAATATTGAATACAGTATTACATATGGTTAGCACAAAGGCTGTGGCTGAGTTTGTAGCTGGGTTATAGGTAAACTACGCTAAGTTCCACCACGACTGGAATTCTCTTTCAAAATTAGTGGCACTGTCCCAAATTATTTTCCGAATTTCAGTAGGAAAAATGCCTTCTTCGCCCTCTCTTATAATTGAGGCGGCAACTGACTGCCTCCACAATTGAGCCTGGATGCAGCGAAGGGCTAAAGAAACATGTCTTGTGTAGCACCAAGTGCATCAATTATCAATTTGTGATCATTTGCATTCACCTTTTCCCAATCTGGTAATATGTTTGATAACAACCACTGGTGATTTCCTAAGGCCAATAATGATGACTGCAGTGGTCATTGTAATTTGCTTAAATCTGTAGTGGTGGTAGTCAATTTATTCATTAATACTTCTGAGTCAGTGCTATTCAAAATTCCCAGTCCTGTTCCCACAACACCGGTTATGTCATTCTGCATTCTTTTCTTAATAGGGTTTCTCTTTCGTAACCAGGTTGTCCACCCTTCAAAAGAAGTTTGTAGGAAAGGTGAACAAGCGGGCAGAATTTCCGAGACATTGTTTTGCATGAGTAATTTGACTTGTTTAAGAGACCATACTGGGTTAAACAATAATTGTTGTTGGCCTGTTTTCCTGATTATATATGGTCCAATTTCGAAAATTTTAGGGCTCAACCTAACTGGTGGTGGGTTTGTAGGTGTTACTACATCAATGTCAAGTTCCCCTCAGTAGTTTGTGTTGTTTTTGCTGCACGTCACTTTATGGGAAAACTATACAGCAATTAGGTTTAACCAACAATCCTGATTTTTGATTTCACAAAATGAAACATGGCTGTGAGATCCAATGCTATAACTGGGCACAGACTCAATGAAAGATCCAGCAGTTAATTTACATTGTATTAAAACATCATCACCTTGAGTTACCATAAAAGGAGGGAAAACATTGCTCTGGTCTAACACAAGGAGGGTATCAACACCACGGTATGTGACTATTACATTCACTATTGGGCTTTGGCACGAGTTTGATTTTGAATTTATGAACCAAGCTTTTCAAGCTTGACTGATCTGCCGAATTGTTTTGCCAAACACATGTTACATAGGTCGATTTGGTTAAAGTAAAATTGTGCCAGCAGTCAGTGGGCTCATCTTTACAGAGCTTTCAACATTGATGGTACTACGGTCTAAGGTGTGGTTACTGATATTCTTCTGATGGCAGCACAATATGTAGGGGGTTTGTTTGCTACATTTCCACTCTTTTGTGGGGCATAGTTTTGCTGTAATGTTGGGGTGTAATTTACTTGTCGCATCTTGTTCTAGAAAATTTCCAGAAATTGCAATGTTGGAAGCTTTTTCATAAAGGGACCCATCCACTTTTCTGCATCCTACCTTTATTTGTTCACCAACTGTTCCATTCAGGACTCTAGCCCAATCCTTCCAGTCCCATTCTCATTCATCTTGACCGTATACCTTAGAATCGTGCAGTATTACCGTCAGGGGACTCGGGTGACGACCTTTGGGGTATGGTCCTTGAGCACTAGTATGCTTGAGGGTAGCTTTGGACCACGGCCACTCAGCTGGGTATTGGCCATGGTATTGTGGTAGGATGCAGAAAAGTAGCACTAGCCTTATCGTGGTTTATCTGGTTTTCATGTCCCTCAGAGTTCTCCTGTGAAAAGTAAACACAATAGAGTCTGCCAGCAAGACGCAGAAAAAGGTTAGAATGATGGAGTTATCCGGCGTGTATTTATCCGATGCTCTTTCCCTAAGGCATCAGATGCTATCCATGCATATTTATTCAGAGGGCTTTTTAGGACTAGTGGTACTTCACCTACAGTAGGGAGGTCCACTAAAACAGGTTGTCTAGGATAGTGTGCTGGATTTGCTGAATCATCTGGTCCCTGTAGTGAAGGGATTATGCTTGGAGCTGTCGGGCAGAAGGCAGTGATTTTGGGACACCCGTTTATCCCCTCATCTGTCATTCACACCTTCTACAGCCTCCCATGGCCGAACATCCCAATTTCCCTCCTTTGGTCTCAGGAATCTTTTCAAAAGATCATTGGTCCTTTCTACAATCCCATTAGCTTGAGGGTAGTAAGGGGTGTGAAAAGTTCATTTAATCCCTTCCCCTTTTGCCCAATCCTGTACAACTGTGGCGATGAAGTGAGACCCATTGTCTGATTGGATTTCTTGTGGTTTTGGGAAAGTCCCAAACCGTCCCTGCAAAGCTTTAACAGTGTTTTCCCCTGTGGCTCTTTTAAAAGCATTGGCTTGGACTAGCCTGGATACAATCTCTACTCCCACCAACACAAAGTGTTTACCTCCTGAGCTCTTAAAGGGACCGATGTAATCTACCTGCCATGCGTCCCATAAGCCTTTACCCTCTCTTAAATGCAGAGGGTCATCTTCCAAAGGGTGTCTTTCTAGCTGCTTGCAACACTGTTCGACACTGTTCACAGGCTGAAATGCATGTTTTACACATTTCTCTGGTAACAGGCCAGCCGCGAGCAAGAGCTTCTTTGTACAAATCTTTTGCACCTGTGTGATGTCTTTTTACATGTAGCCACTCCAATAAGTGCTCCCAGTCCTCTGTAATTTGATCATTTTTCACAGTACTCAGTCTTGCTAACTCATCGGCTTTATTGTTCCACTCTCCTGCTGGGTTCCTCTCTATCTGTTGAGAGGCTACCCACCCCCTGGCAAAATTTCCTTGTCTTGCAATGTTCAAGATTTCCTGCCACTTCTCCTTTTGCCACACTGGAATTCTCTTGATCTCCTCTCCCAGTCATTTTGTTTCGAGAAAGAAAGCCATTTAGTACATCCCTTAAACACAGCATAGGAATCAATGTAAACACAGGTGGGAGAAGTATTCTGTGCCTCACGCTGGAAAACACTCCAAACATCTATCAGCTCGCCGACTTGGGCACTGCCCTCCCCCTCTGTGATGACTTGTTCACCGAAGGAAGTGTGGAGGGCTACAGCCTTGTATTTCCACATTTTTCCCTGGTGCCAGGCAGACGCATCAATGAACCAGGAATTAGCCGACTGCTCAGGGGAGAAAGGAGGGGCTACCTTAATAGCTGAGACAGGTTTGTCTTGGCTGCTACTCGAGCTTTCTTGTATTGCCAGGTTTTTTACAGCTCCTTCAGTTATTGAGAAAGTGTTACAATAATGTTCAATCTGAGCACACCACTTTCTAACTGAGGCTCTCTGGGCCACCCTGTCAGGTGGGGGGTCTCGGTAGAGACTACTTTAATGACTTTGAAAGGACCTCTCAAAACAATTGGTTGTTGTGTAATTTTCTCCACTTCTATGAAAGCTAAGCTAACCACAAACAGCCCCTTTTCCCAGATAGTGTATCTTTTTCAGCATCTCTGAAGCCATGGAATAAATACCAACAGGCCTTGTTGGGCCCTCAGGGCCCCGCTGCCAGATGTGAACTGACAGCCTTGAGGAGGCAAATCCCCATTCCACTTGGAAAGGATCTGTAGGATGAATAGAGCCAAGGGCTTGGTGAGCTGTTGCTTCAAAAATCAGTAATTGTAAGGCTTCTTCTTGAGAAGCATCCCATTCCCATCTCACCCCTTTTCTCAGCAAGTTATAAAGAGGTCTGGCAATTATGGAAAAATCAGGGATGTGTTTTCTCCAGAACACCAATAACCCTAAAGCATGTTGGAGATCTTTCCTAGATTCAGGCATTTTAATCTGATCTAAAGATGTTAGGGTATCAGGTGGTATGCATGTCATACCCCCCTTCACCAGATCCCTAAGAATTTCACTTCCTGAGAGGGTTTCTGTACCTTTTCTGAGGGAATCTGCAAATTAAGGCTTTCTAAGTGAGAGATTATTTTCTGCTGGGGATCTCCCACTTCTTCTATTTCCTCTCCTCCCACAAGGATATCATCAATGTATTGATAAACAGCTACATTGTCAGGTTTGGGTATTTTTTCTAACTCTTTGGCCAGAGCGTGATGAGCCAGGGTGGGGGAGTGTCTGTAGCCCTGGGGAAGCCTAGTGAAAGTGTACTGTTGTCCCTCCCAGGTGAAAGCAAAGCAATCTGTGTCCTCTGGTTGTAAAGGTACCATGAAAAACATGTCTTTGACATCTATGGTTGCCATGATGGAGTGTGCCTTTTCTTGAATCAGTGTTATCAGTTCAGCTAGATTTGGAACCACAGCTGTAAGAGGATCTGTGTTAGCATTCAGTCTGCGGAAATCTATTGTTAGTCTCCACTTGCCATTAGGCTTTTTCACTGGCCACACCGGGGAATTGAAAGAAGAATGTGTGTTAATTATTACTTCTTGTTCCCAGAGCTCCTGTATAACTGGTTTGATACCTTCTTTGGCACTCAGGGGAAGGGGGTATTGTTTTACATTAGTTACTTTGCTGAATGATAGGGAGGGTGCTGCTTGAAGCAGACTGATGTTAAAGCAGGGTGCACCAAAAGACCACAGAAAGCCTTCTGAGTCCTCCCACTGTCTCCCAGCAAGGACATTCATTCCCAGTAAATTGGCTGGAATATCTCCAATTGCCGTATAACTAGAAAGTTGGTTTTCTTCCCCAGGTAGTATGAGTTTGACTAAAGCCATGTTCATGGATTCTGTTGTTCCTAGAGCATTTAAAACACAGTATTGGTTCTTTGTTGGAACAACTCCACACCTCTGGGCATCCCTTTTTGTTAGTGCAGAAATTTGTGCTCCAGTGTCCATCTAAAAGGTGAGAGGTGCTCTTTTAGGGCCTGTAATGGCTGTGATCATGATGTCTCCTGTTTGATGGTTTCTAGGGAGCATTCTCAGATATATCCTTCGCTCACTGTTAAGAAATGGAGAAATTAGTTTCCCTGGTTCTGTTGGGAAAAGTGTTTTGGCTTGTTGCCTGTATTCCGTGGGAGAGGCTTTGGCTCGTAGCCTGGGCTCTGTGAGGGAGGGGGTGCACTGGGTAGAACGGGTTTATGGTGGTGCCAGTTAGACACTGTTTTTGTTAACTTGTGAAGAGGTAAACCATTCATGATATCTTTAGGGATTCCCTTTTTGATACCTAGTGACCCCCAATGCTGAAAGTTATTAAACTGTTCCTCATTGTCCTGATCTTCACTGTGAGGAGCCCCAATGTACTTAACACCCTTTGTTTTCTTGGATTTCTCTTCTGGGGTTTTTACAGGTCCACATTTTCTACTGTAATTAATCAGATCTTCTGCATCCTCACTTCATGTATAAACTTTGCAATCACCGGTGGGTGAATTTGAGTGTGAACCTGACGGCTGAGAGGGTGTGGTATATGGGGCATTCCCGGGATCAGTAGATCCAATTTGATCTGTTGGGTTTTCAAGGAATCTTTCCAGCCTCTCTATGGGGCTCACAGTGGCTATAGTTTTCTGTAAGACAATCGCTGTGAGTTTGAGTGATTCTGGGAGACCCCGAATTAAAGGGGTCATCACTTCAGATTTTACAGGCAATTGAATAGGGGATTCATACCCAGGGATCAACTTCTTTTCATGTATCATTTGCAGACAAGCAGCTTTGTGGACACTTTCTAGAAGTTGGTCGGGAGTACTAACTACAACTAAAGGGTCTCCCTTTCTAGAGGATTGAGTCCCCCAGCCCAGAAAGCTGCATGTTGTGTCAGGGACCATGTGCTATGTTTGTCTGCTGTTGTTAAGAAAACTCCATGTCCCCAATATCCACTGGCCTCCTGTTCAGTTAAATGAATTTGGTCTCCTCCGGTGAGTGACACTCGGAAGACGTATTCTGTTTCCGATTCGTGGGGAAGCCGACCATATTCTTTTTTCAATTTAGCCAATTCAGTAGCAGTAAATGGAATTTGTTTAGTGGTGATATGTGGATCATAATCTTCATCACTGAGATAATTGTATTCTGTCTTAATCAAAGGTCTTATACGAGGACAGCAGTTTTCCCCACAATTTTTTACTTGTTTTAATTCTTTGTGGGGGTAGAGTGTTTCCTTTTCCTCTGTGTCTTGTGGTGGATCGGTGTTCTTTGAATTCCTAAGGTGTTTGTCTCTCAAAGCATCTTGTAACAAGAGAATATAACTCCTTTCCTCCTCTAATTGTTTCTGCAAAATTTCTACTAGGTTTTGGAGAGAGTCTATTATTGCTTCTTGTTCACTGCACCGCTTAAAGCAGTGATCTATAGATGATGTAAGGCATGCTCCTAGGACAGAGCAGATTACAGCTTTATCTCGGCCAAGTTTGAATTTTGACCCATGTTGTAGAGAGTAAATTCTATCAATCACATTTTCTAAATTAAACCAGTTGTTCTGTGCCCACTCTTCCCCTCCTGGAGAGGGTCTGGCATTGTGTTTTGCTAACAGGGCATAAAATGCAGCTGCGTCTTTTGTTCGAGTGTTTGAGGTAATTGTTTTGATGGGATAGTGAAAACCACTTCAGGGAGGTAAAACTTAGTTGCATCCATAACCCAGAGAACTGGGCTGTGTCTCCCTTTGCTTCCCTAAAATGGTGAAGAGACTAAATCTACTTGGAGGCCCTGCTTAGCTACTACCGTTGTCTCTTCATTACACCAAGTAGACCAAACTCCTTACACACCCATCTTTTAAAAAGAAACACAACGCTCCCCCTTTTGCACTAAGAGATTCTTTTGTGAAATTCTGAAGACAGAACCCTCAACAGAGTATAGGGGTGCTTTTCACCCAGACATGTGCAGTTTGCGGGAAATTTGAGATGCCCCCCTTGCTTTCTAGAAACCGCTCACCATTTTTGGGTGTCGGGCTAGGTGTGGCTGGAGCAAAACGTCCTTGCCATATTACAGACTACACAGAAACCCTGCAGCCCCTTCTGCCTCAGAATCCTGTCCGTGATGCCAATTAATGTC
>JAVTVJ010004977.1:0-16595 GCA_034509425.1 Eopsaltria australis | reverse complement strand
AATGGCCCCAAATGTCTCCAAAAATTGCCTAAAAAATGACCAAAAAATTGACCAAAAAATGACGAAAAAATAACATGAAAATGACTCAAAAATAGCCCAAAAAATAGCCCCTAAAAGGCCCCATGAACGACCAAAAAATGACCAAAAAATCCCTCCATAAATGACCCAAAAATGACGTAAAAATTGGACAAAAAATGGCCCAAAAATAGACCCAAATACCTCCAAAAATAACCTGAAAATGACACAAAAAAGCTTAAAAATAGCCCCAAAAATGACCCAGAAATGGCCCAAAAATGACCCAAAAATAGCCCTAAAATGACCAAAAAACAGCCCAAAAATGACCAAAAAAATATCCCAAAAAAGACTCAAGAAGGGCCCATAAATGACCCAAAAAATGGCAACGATATGCCCCCGAATATGGGCCCAAAATTGGCCAAGAAATGGCCCCGAAAATGAATCAGAAATGGCCCCGAAAATGACCAAAAAAAGACCCAAGAATGGGCCCAAAATGGCTCCGAAGGTGGCCCCAAAAATGAACCCCAAAGTGGCCCCAAAATAGTCCAAAATTGACAAAAAAATGGCCCCATAAGTGGTCCAAAATTGACCCAAAAATTGGCCCAAAAGTGACCCAAAAATGGCCGCAAAAATGGCCGCAAAATTGACAAAAAAATGGCCCCAGAAATGGTCCAAAAATAACCCAAAAATTGGCCCAAAAATGACCCCAAAATAGACCTTAACATTTAACCAAAAATGACCCAAAAATGGCCGTAAAATGGTAACAAAACTGGCCATAAAATGACCAAAAATTCACCCCAAAAATGACTCTAAAATGGCCTCAAAATTGACCAAAAATGGCCCAAAACAACGACAAAAAATAGCCTCATATATGACCCAATATGGCCCAAAAATAGCCCCAAAATGGCCTCAAAAATGACCCAAAAATGGCCCCAAATTGACCCAAAACTGGCCCTAAAAATGACCAAAAAATGACTCAAAAGTGGGCCCAAAATGGCTCTGAAATGGCCCTAAAAATGGCCTTAAAAATGACCCAAAAATAGGCCCAGAATAGCCCCAAAAATGGCTCAAAAATTACCCAAAAATAGCCCTAAAAATCACCCCAAAATGGCCCAAAATAGTGCCCTAAATGACACAAAAATGGCCCGAAAATTACCCAAAATGGCTCAAAAATGAACGGAAAGATAAACAAAAATGACCAAAATGATCCAAAATAGCACCATACAATGGCCCCAAAAATGGCCAAGAATGGCCCTAAAAATGACTGCAAATTGGCATAAAATGATCTTAAAATTTCCCCTATACAATGACCAACAGGCTCGAAATAGCCCCAAGAATGACCTAAAAATGACCCAAAATGGCCCAAAAATTGCCGCAAAAATAGACCAAAGGCCCTAAAAAATAGCGCCGCTCAAAGGCCGCCCAAAATGGTCCAAAAATAAGCCCAAAAATTGGGCCAAAATGACCCAAAAATAGCCCAATAATGGCCCTCAAAATGGCCTCCAAAATGAGCCAAAATGGGTCGCGTATAACCAAAAATTCCGCCTATAAATCACTGAAAAATAGGCCAAAAATAGCCCAAAAAATGACCCAAAAATCACCCCAAAATGGCCCATAAATCGCCCAAAAATGACTCAAAAATTGACCCAAATACGGGCCCAAAAGCTCTCCGAAAATCACCCAGAAATAGTCCTAAAACTAGACCCAAAAACGGCTCAAAAATGACCCAAAAAAGGCCCTAAAAAGGCCCCAAAAATGGCCCAAAAATGACCCAAAATTGGCTGTAAAATGATGCAAAACATCCCCAATAAATGACCCAGAAATTGCACCAAAAATAGCCTTTAAAACAGCCCCAAAAAATGACCCAGAAATGGCTCAAAAATGGCCCCAAAATTGACCTAAAAATGGCCAAAAACAATGATCCAAAAATGGCTCCAAAATAGCCCTGAAATTGCCCAACAAAAAGACCCAAAATGACCCAAATTAAGCCCAAAATAACTCGAACTACCAAAATGGCCGCCGCAGTACCCGGATGTACTCGGCGCATGCGCAATTGGTCCCGAACTACCAAAATGGCCGCCGAAGTGCTCGGATGTACTCCGCACATGCGTAATACGCCTCCGGACTCCAATATGGCTGCCGCAGTGCCGGGATTTACTCGGCGCATGTGCAGCACATTTCTAGACGCCAAAATGGCCGCCGCAGTGCCCGGATGTACTCGGCGCATGCGCACTTGGTCCCGAACTTACAAAATGGCCGCCGCAGTGCCCGGATGTACTCCGCGCATGCGCAGTTGGTCCCGAACTACCAAAATGGCCGCCGCAGTGCCCGGATGTACTCGGCGCATGCGCACTTGGTCCCGAACTACCAAGATGGCCGCCCGCAGTTGCCCAGATTGTACTCGGCGCATGCGCACCTTGGTCCGGAACTACCAAATATGGCCGCCGCTGTGCGGGATGTACTCGGCGCATGCGCACTTGGTCCCCGAACTACGCAAAATGGCCGCCTGCGTAGCCCGGATGTACTCCGCGCATGCGCAAGTGTGGTCCCGGAACTACCAAAATGGACGCGCAAGTGCCGATGTACTGGCGCATGCGCAATTGGTTCCCGAACTACCAAAATGGCCGCCGCAGTGCCCGGATGTACTCGGCGCATGCGCATTGGTCCCGAACTACCAAAATGGCCGCCGCAGTACCCGGATGTACTCCGCGCATGCGCAGTTGGTCCCGAACTACCAAAATGGCCGCCGCAGTGCCCGGATGTACTCGGCGCATGCGCACTTGGTCCCGAACTACAAAATGGCCGCCGCAGTGCCCGGATGTACTCGGCGCATGCGCAATTGGTCCCGAACTACCAAAATGGCCGCCGCAGTGCCCGGATGTACACACAAATGTCCCCAAAAATGATGGAGAAATGGCCCCAAAAATGACCCAAAAAGGCACAGAAATGGCCCTAAAGATGACTCAAAAATAGCCCATAAAAGGCCCCAAAAACGACCCAAAAATTACTCAAAAATAGCCCCAAAGATGACCCAAAAATGACCCAGAAATGACCCAAAAAAGCCCCCAAAAGGCCACAAAAATGACCCAAAAATGACCTCAAAAATTCCCCCGTAAATGACCCAAAAATGGCCCTGAAATGGCCACAAAAATGGCCCCGATAGTGGCGCAAAAAAGACCAAGAAATAGCCCAAAAATGGCCCAAAAATGACCCAAAAATAAGCCCAAAATAGACTCAAAAAATGAATCAGAAATTGACCCAAATATGGGCCCTAAATGGCCCCGAAAATGGCCCAGAAATGACTCCAAAAATGACTCCATAAATGGACCCAAAAGTGACCCCAAAATAGCTTAAAAATTGCCAAAACATGCCCAAAAATTCATCCAAAAACACACCCAAAGATGACCCAAGAATGATCCAAAAATAGCCTAAAAATGACCAAAAAATAGCCCCCAAAAAAACCCCAAAAATGGCCCACAAATGATCTAAAAATGATCCAAAACAATGACAGAAAAATGGCCCAAAAATGGCCCAGAAATGGCCCCAAATGTCTCCAAAAATGGCCTAAAAAATGACCAAAAAATGGACCAAAAAATGACGCAAAAATAACATGAAAATGACTCAAAAATAGCCCAAAAAATAGCCCCTAAAAGGCCCCATGAACGACCAAAAAATGACCAAAAAATCCCTCCATAAATGACCCAAAAATGACGTAAAAATTGGACAAAAAATGGCCCAAAAATAGACCCAAAATACCTCCAAAAATAACCTGAAAATGACACAAAAAAGCTTAAAAATAGCCCCAAAAATGACCCAGAAATGGCCCAAAAATGACCCAAAAATAGCCCTAAAAATGACCAAAAAACAGCCCAAAAATGACCAAAAAAATATCCCAAAAAAGACTCAAGAAGGGCCCATAAATGACCCAAAAAATGGCAACGATATGCCCCCGAATATGGCCCCAAAATTGGCCAAGAAATGGCCCCGAAAATGAATCAGAAATGGCCCCGAAAATGACCAAAAAAAGACCCAAGAATGGGCCCAAAATGGCTCCGAAGGTGGCCCCAAAAATGAACCCCAAAGTGGCCCCAAAATAGTCCAAAATTGACAAAAAAATGGCCCCATAAGTGGTCCAAAAATGACCCAAAAATTGGCCCAAAAGTGACCCAAAAATGGCCGCAAAAATGGCCGCAAAATTGACAAAAAAATGGCCCCAGAAATGGTCCAAAAATAACCCAAAAATTGGCCCAAAAATGACCCCAAAATAGACCTTAACATTTATCCAAAAATGACCCAAAAATGGCCGTAAAATGGTTACAAAACTGGCCATAAAATGACCAAAAATTCACCCCAAAAATGACTCTAAAATGGCCTCAAAATTGACCAAAAATGGCCCAAAACAACGACCAAAAATAGCCTCATATATGACCCAAAATGGCCCAAAAATAGCCCCAAAATGGCCTCAAAAATGACCCAAAAATGGCCCCAAATTGACCCAAAACTGGCCCTAAAAATGACCAAAAAATGACTCAAAAGTGGGCCCAAAATGGCTCTGAAAATGGCCCTAAAAATGGCCTTAAAAATGACCCAAAAATAGGCCCAGAATAGCCCCAAAAATGGCTCAAAAATTACCCAAAAATAGCCCTAAAAATCACCCCAAAATGGCCCAAAAATAGTGCCCTAAATGACACAAAAATGGCCCTAAAATTACCCAAAAATGGCTCAAAAATGACGGAAAGATAAACACAAAAATGACCCAAAATGATCCCAAAATAGCACCATAAATGGCCCCAAAAATGGCCCCAAGAATGGCCCTAAAAATGACTCAAAATTGGCCATAAAATGATCTAAAATTTCCCCTATAAATGACCCCAAACAAGGCTCGAAATAGCCCCAAGAAATGACCTAAAAATGACCCAAAATGGCCCAAAAATTGCCCAAAAAATAGACCCTAAAAGGCCCTAAAAATAGCCCCTAAAAGGCCCCCAAAATGGTCCAAAAATAACCCAAAAATTGGCCCAAAATTGACCCAAAAATAGCCCCAAAATGGCCCTAAAAATGGCCTCCAAAATGAGCCAAAATGGGCCGTAAAATAACCCAAAATTCCGCCTATAAATCACTGAAAAATAGGCCCAAAATAGCCCAAAAAATGACCCAAAAATCACCCCAAAATGGCCCATAAATCGCCCAAAAATGACTCAAAAATTGACCCAAATACGGGCCCAAAAGCTCTCCGAAAATCACCCAGAAATAGTCCTAAAACTAGACCCAAAAACGGCTCAAAAATGACCCAAAAAAGGCCCTAAAAGGGCCCCAAAAATGGCCCAAAAATGACCCAAAATTGGCTGTAAAATGATGCAAAACATCCCCAATAAATGACCCAGAAATTGCACCAAAAATAGCCTTTAAAACAGCCCCAAAAAATGACCCAGAAATGGCTCAAAAATGGCCCCAAAATTGACCTAAAAATGGCCCAAAACAATGATCCAAAAATGGCTCAAAAATGGCTCCAAAATAGCCCCTGAAATTGCCCAAAAAAGACCCAAAAATGACCCAAAATTAAGCCCAAAATAGACTCGAACTACCAAAATGGCCGCCGCAGTACCCGGATGTACTCGGCGCATGCGCACTTGGTCCCGAACTACCAAAATGGCCGCCGCAGTGCCCGGATGTACTCGGCGCATGCGCACTTGGTCCCGAACTACCAAAATGGCCGCCGCAGTGCCCGGATGTACTCGGCGCATGCGCACTTGGTCCCGAACTACCAAAATGGCCGCCGCAGTGCCCGGATGTACTCGGCGCATGCGCAATGGTCCCGAACTACCAAAATGGCCGCCGCAGTGCCCGGATGTACTCCGCGCATGCGCATTGGTCCCGAACTACCAAAATGGCCGCCGCAGTGCCCGGATGTACTCGGCGCATGCGCAATTGGTCCCGAACTACCAAAATGGCCGCCGAAGTGCCCGGATGTACTCCGCGCATGCTCAGTAAGCCCTGAACTACCAAAATTGCCGCCGCAGTACCCGGATGTACTCGGCGCATGCGCAATTGGTCCCGAACCACCAAAATGGCCGCCGCAGTGCCCGGATGTACTCGGTGCATGCGCACTTGGTCCCGAACTTCCAAAATGGCCGCCGCAGTGCCCGGATGTACTCCGCGCATGCGCAGTTGGTCCTGAACTACCAAAATGGCCGCCGCAGTGCCCGGATGTAGTCGGCGCATGCGCACTTGGTCCCGAACTACAAAAATGGCCGCCGCAGTGCCCGGATGTACTCGGCGCATGCGCAATTGGTCCCGAACTACCAAAATGGCCGCCGCAGTGCCCGGATGTACACACACATGTCCCCCAAAATGATGGAGAAATGGCCCCAAAAATGACCCAAAAAGGCACAGAAATGGCCCTAAAGATGACTCAAAAATAGCCCATAAAAGGCCCAAAAAACGACCCAAAAATTACTCAAAAATAGCCCCAAAGATGACCCAAAAATGACCCAGAAATGACCCAAAAAAACCCCCAAAAGGCCACAAAAATGACCCAAAAATGACCTCAAAAATTCCCCCGTAAATGACCCAAAAATGGCCCTGAAATGGCCACAAATATGGCCCCGATAGTGGCGCAAAAAAGACCAAGAAATAGCCCAAAAATGGCCCAAAAATGACCCAAAAATAAGCCCAAAATAGACTCAAAAATGAATCAGAAATTGACCCAAATATGGGCCCTAAATGGCCCCGAAAATGGCCCAGAAATGACTCCAAAAATGACTCCATAAATGGACCCAAAAGTGACCCCAAAATAGCTTAAAAATTGCCAAAACATGCCCAAAAATTCATCCAAAAACACACCCAAAGATGACCCAAGAATGATCCAAAAGTAGCCTAAAAATGACCAAAAAATAGCCCCCAAAAAAACCCCAAAAATGGCCCACAAATGATCTAAAAATGATCCAAAACAATGACAGAAAATGGCCCAAAAATGGCCCAGAAATGGCCCCAAATGTCTCCAAAAATGGCCTAAAAAATGACCAAAAAATGGACCAAAAAATGACGCAAAAATAACATGAAAATGACTCAAAAATAGCCCAAAAAATAGCCCCTAAAAGGCCCCATGAACGACCAAAAATGACCAAAAAATCCCTCCATAAATGACCCAAAAATGACGTAAAAATTGGACAAAAAATGGCCAAAAAATAGACCCAAAATACCTCCAAAAATAACCTGAAAATGACACAAAAAAGCTTAAAAATAGCCCCAAAAATGACCCAGAAATGGCCCAAAAATGACCCAAATATAGCCCTAAAAATGACCAAAAAACAGCCCAAAAATGACCAAAAAAATATCCCAAAAAAGACTCAAGAAGGGCCCATAAATGACCCAAAAAATGGCAACGATATGCCCCCGAATATGGCCCCAAAATTGGCCAAGAAATGGCCCCGAAAATGAATCAGAAATGGCCCCGAAAATGACCAAAAAAAGAACCAAGAATTGGCCCAAAATGGCTCCGAAGGTGGCCCCAAAAATGAAACCCAAAGTGGCCCCAAAATAGTCCAAAATTGACAAAAAAATGGCCCCATAAGTGGTCCAAAAATGACCCAAAAATTGGCCCAAAAGTGACCCAAAAATGGCCGCAAAAATGGCCGCAAAATTGACAAAAAAATGGCCCCAGAAATGGTCCAAAAATAACCCAAAAATTGGCCAAAAAATGACCCCAAAATAGACCTTAACATTTATCAAAAAATGACCCAAAAATGGCCGTAAAATGGTTACAAAACTGGCCATAAAATGACCAAAAATTCACCCCAAAAATGACTCTAAAATGGCCTCAAAATTGACCAAAAATGGCCCAAAACAACGACCAAAAATAGCCTCATATATGACCAAAAATGGCCCAAAAATAGCCCCAAAATGGCCTCAAAAATGACCAAAAAATGGCCCCAAATTGACCCAAAACTGGCCCTAAAAATGACCAAAAAATGACTCAAAAGTGGGCCAAAAATGGCTCTGAAAATGGCCCTAAAAATGGCCTTAAAAATGACCCAAAAATAGGCCCAGAATAGCCCCAAAAATGGCTCAAAAATTACCCAAAAATAGCCCTAAAAATCACCCCAAAATGGCCCAAAATAGTGCCCTAAATGACACAAAAATGGCCCTAAAAATTACCCAAAAATGGCTCAAAAATGACGGAAAGATAAACACAAAAATGACCCAAAATGATCCCAAAATAGCACCATAAATGGCCCCAAAAATGGCCCCAAGAATGGCCCTAAAAATGACTCAAAATTGGCCATAAAATGATCTAAATTTCCCCTATAAATGACCCCAAACAAGGCTCGAAATAGCCCCAAGAAATGACCTAAAAATGACCCAAAATGGCCCAAAAATTGCCCAAAAAATAGACCCTAAAAGGCCCTAAAAATAGCCCCTAAAAGGCCCCCAAAATGGTCCAAAAATAAACCAAAAATTGGCCCAAAATTGACCCAAAAATAGCCCCAAAATGGCCCTAAAAATGGCCTCAAAAATGAGCCAAAATGGGCCGTAAAATAACCCAAAATTCCGCCTATAAATCACTGAAAAATAGGCCAAAAATAGCCCAAAAAATGACCCAAAAATCACCCCAAAATGGCCCATAAATCGCCCAAAAATGAATCAAAAATTGACCCAAATACGGGCCCAAAAGCTCTCCGAAAATCACCCAGAAATAGTCCTAAAACTAGACCCAAAAACGGCTCAAAAATGACCCAAAAAAGGCCTAAAAGGGCCCCAAAAATGGCCCAAAAATGACCCAAAATTGGCTGTAAAATGATGCAAAACATCCCCAATAAATGACCCAGAAATTGCAACAAAAATAGCCTTTAAAACAGCCCCAAAAAATGACCCAGAAATGGCTCAAAAATGGCCCCAAAATTGACCTAAAAATGGCCCAAAACAATGATCCAAAAATGGCTCAAAAATGGCTCAAAATAGCCCCTGAAATTGCCCAAAAAAGACCCAAAAATGACCCAAAATTAAGCCCAAAATAGACTCGAACTACCAAAATGGCCGCCGCAGTACCCGGATGTACTCGGCGCATGCGCACTTGGTCCCGAACTACCAAAATGGCCGCCGCAGTGCCCGGATGCACTCTGCGCATGCGCACTTGGTCCCTAACTACCAAAATGGCCGCCGCAGTTCCCGGATGTACTCGGCGCATTCGCACTTGGTCCCGAACTACCAAAATGGCCGCCGCAGGACCCGGATGTACCTCGCGCATCACTTGGTCCGAACTACCAAATGGCCGCCGCAGTACCCAGATGTACTCGGCGCATGCGCACTTGGGTTCCCGAACCACCAAAATGGCCGCCGCGTGCCGGATGTACTCGCGCATGCGCAATTGGTCGCCGAACTACCAAATGGCCGCCGCAGTGCCGCGGATGTACTCGGCGCAATCGCACTTGGTCCCGAACTACCAAAATGGCCGCCGCAGGACCCGGATGTACCTCGCGCATGCTCAGTAGGCCCTGAATTACTAAAATGGTCGCCGCAGTACCCGGATGTACTCCACTCATGCTCACTAAGCCCTGAACTACCAAAATGGCCGCTGCAGGACCCGGATGAACTCCGCGCATGCGCACTTGGTCCCGAACTACCAAAATGGCCGCCGCAGTGCCCGGATGTACTCCGCGCATGCGCAATTGGTCCCGAACTACCAAAATGGCCGCCGCAGTACCCGGATGTACTCGGCGCATGCGCAATTGGTCCGAACTACCAAAATGGCCGCTGCAGTGCCCGGATGTACTCGGCGCATGCGCACTTGGTCCCGAACTACCAAAATGGCCGCCGCAGTGCCCGGATGTACTCGGCGCATGCGCACTTGGTCCCGAACTACCAAAATGGCCGCCGCAGTACCCGGATGTACTCCGCACATGCGTACTACGCCTGTGGACTCCAATATGGCTGCCGCCATTCCCGGATTTACTCGGCGCATGCGCAGCACATTTCTAGACGTAAAAATGGCGCCGCAGGACCCGGATGTACTCGGCGCATGCGCACTTGGTCCCGAACTACCAAAATGGCCGCCGCAGTACCCGGATTCACTCGGCGCATGCGCACTCTGTCCCGAACTACCAAAATGGCCGGCGCAGTGCCCGCATGTACTCCGCATATGCGTACTACGCCTCCGGACTCCGATATGGCTGCCGCAGTGCCCGGATTTACTCGGCGCATGCGCAGCACATTTCTAGACGCCAAAATGGCCGCCTCAGTGCCTGGATGTACTCGGCGCATGCGCAGTAGAACCTGAACTACCAAAATGGCCGCCGCAGTACCCGCATGAACTCGGCGCATGCGCATGTGGTCTCGAACTACCAAAATGGCCGCCGCACTACCCGAATGCACTCGGCGCATGCGCACTTGGTCCCGAACTACCAAAATGGCCGCCGCAGTGCCCGGATGTACTCCGCACATGCGTACGACGCCTCCGGACTCCAATATGGCTGCCGCAGTGCCCGGATTTACTCGGCGCATGCGCAGCACATTTCTAGACGCCAAAATGGCCACCGCAGTACCCGGATGTACTCGGCGCATGCGCACTTGGTCACGAACTACCAAAATGGCCGCCGCAGTACCCCGGATGTACTCGGCGCATGCGCACTTGGTCCCGAACTACCCAAATGGCCGCCGCAGTACCCGGATGTACTCCGCGCATGCTCAGTAAGCCCGGAACTACAAAAATGGCCGCCGCAGTACCCGGATGTACTCGGCGCAAGCGCAATTGGACCCGAACTACCAAAATGGCCGCCGCAGTGCCCGGATGTACTCGGCGCATGCGCACTTGTCCCGAACTACCAAAATGGCCGCCGCAGTGCCCGGATGTACTCGGCGCATGCGCAATTGGTCCCGAACTACCAAAATGGCCGCCGAAGTGCCCGGATGTACTCCGCGCATGCGCACTGGATCTTGAACTACCAAAATGGCCACCGCAGTGCCCGGATGTACTCCGCGCATGCTCATTAGGCCCTGAATTACCAAAATGGCCGCCGCAGTACCCGGATGTACTCTGCGCATGCTCAGTAAGCCCGGAACTACAAAAATGGCCGCCGCAGTACCCGGATGTACTCGGCGCAAGCGCAATTGGACCCGAACTACCAAAATGGCCGCTGCAGTGCCCGGATGTACTCGGCGCATGCGCACTTGGTCCCGAACTACCAAAACGGCCGCCGCAGGACCCGGATGTACTCGGCGCATGCGCACTTGGTCCGGAACTACCAAAATGGCCGCCGCAGTGCCCGGATGTACTCGGCGCATGCGCACTTGGTCCCGAACTACCAAGATGGCCGCCGCAGTGCCCGGATGTACTCGGCGCTAGCGCACTTGGTCCCGAATTACCAAAATAGCCGCCACAGTGCCCGGATGTACTCGGCGCATGCGGCAATTGGGTCCTACCTACCAAAATGGCCGCCCAGTGCCCGGATGTAACTCGGCGCATGCGCACTTGGTCCCAACTACCAAAATGGCCGCACCAGTGCGGATGTACTCCGCGCATGCGCAATTGGACCCGAACTACGAAAATGGCCGCTTCAGTACCCAGATGTACTCCGCGCATGCGCAATTGGTCCCAAACAACCAGAATGGCCACCGCAGGACCCGGATTTACTCCGCGCATGCGCACTTGGTCCCGAACTACCAAAATGGCCGCCGCAGTGCCCGGATGTACTCGGCGCATGCGCAATTGGTCCCGAATTACCAAAATGGCCGCCGAAGTGCCCAGATGTACTCCACGCATGCGCACTGGATCCCGAACTACCAAAATGGACGCCGCAGGACAGGATGTACTCCGCGCATGCTCAGTAGGCCTTGAATTACCAAAATGGCCGCCGCAGGACCCGGATGTACTCGGCGCATGCGCACTTGGTCCCGAACTACCAAAATGGCCGCCGCAGTGCCCGGATGTACTCGGCGCATGTGCAATTGGTCCCGAACAACCAAAATGGCCGCCGCAGTGCCCGGATGTACTCGGCGCATGTGCACTTGGTCCCGAACTACGAAAATGGCCGCCGCAGTACCCGGATGTACTCGGCGCATGTGCACTTGGTCCCGAACTACCAAAATGGCCGTCGCAGTACCCGGATGCACTCCGCCCATGCGCACTTGGTCCCGAACTACCAAAATGGCCGCCGCAGTACCCGGATGTACTCCGCACATGCGTACTACGCCTCCGGACTCCAATATCGCTGCCGCAGTTCCCGGATTTTCTCGGCGCATGCCCAGCACATTTCTAGACGTTAAAATGGCCGCCGCAGGACCCGGATGTAATCGGCGCATGCGCACTTGGTCCCGAACTACCAAAATAGCCGCCGCAGTACCCGGATTCACTCGGCGCATGCGCACTTGGTCCCGAACAACCAAAATGGCCGGCGCAGTGCCCGCATGTACTCCGCATATGCGTACTACGCCTCCGGACTCCGATATGGCTGCCGCAGTGCCCGGAATTACTCGGCGCATGCGCAGCACATTTCTAGACGCCAAAATGGCCGCCTCAGTGCCCGGATGTACTCGGCGCATGCGCAGTAGAACCTGAACTACCAAAATGGCCGCCGCAGTACCCGCATGAACTCGGCGCATGCGCACGTGGTCCCGAACTACCCAAATGGCCGCCGCACTACCCGAATGCACTCGGCGCATGCGCACTTGGTCCCGAACTACCAAAATGGCCGCCGCAGTGCCCGGATGTACTCCGCACATGCGTACGACGCCTCCGGACTCCAATATGGCTGCCGCAGTGCCCGGATGTACTCGGCGCATGCGCAGCAATTTTAGAGAACGCCAAAATGGCCGCGGCAGTACCCAGATGTACTCGGCGCATGCGCACTTGGTCCCCGAACTAAACCAAAATGGCCGCCGCAGTACCGGATGTACTCGGCGCATGCGCCTATGTACAGAACTATCAAAATGGCGGCGCAGTCCCGATCTACTCCGCACATGCTTATTAGATCTCTGGACTCAAAAATGCCGCCGCAGTTACCCGGATGTACTCGGCGCACTGCGAATTGGACCCCGATCTAACCAAAATGGCCGCCGCAGTGCCCCGGATTTGTACTCCGCGCATGCGCAATTGGTCCGAACTAAACAATGGCCGCCGCAGTGTCCGGATGTACTCGGCGCATGCGCAATTGGTCCCGAACTACCAAAATGGCGCCGCAGTGCCCGGATGTACTCGGCGCATGCGCACTTGGTCCCGAACTACCAAAATGGCCGCCGCAGTACCCGGATGTACTCGGCGCATGCGCACTTGGTCCCGAACTACCAAAATGGCCGCCACAGTGCCCGGATGTACTCCGCACATTCGTACTCGGACCCGAACTACGAAAATGGCCGCTGCAGTACCCAGATGTACTCCGCGTATGCGCAATTGGTCCCGAACTACCAAAATGGCCACCGCAGTGCTCGGATGTACTCGGCGCATGCGCACTTGGTCCCGAACTACCAAAATGGCCGCCGCAGTGCCCGGATGTACTCGGCGCATGCGCAATTGGTCCCGAATTACCAAAATGGCCGCCTAAGTGCCCAGATGTACTCCACGCATGCGCACTGGATCCCGAACTACCAAAATGGACGCCGCTGGACAGGATGTACTCCGCGCATGCTCAGTAGGCCTTGAATTATCAAAATGGCCGCCGCAGTACCCGGATGTACTCGGCGCATGCGCACTTGGTCCCGAACTACCAAAATGGCCGCCGCAGTACCCGGATGTACTCGGCGAATGCGCACTTGGTCCTGAACTACCAAGACGGCCGCCGGAGTTCCCGGATGTACTCGGCGCATTTGCACTTGGTCCCGAACTACCAAAATGGCCGCCGCAGTACCCGGATGTACTCGGCGCATGCGCACTTGGTCCCGAACTACCAAAATGGCCGTCGCAGTACCCGGATGCACTCCGCCCATGCGCACTTGGTCCCGAACTACCAAAATGGCCGCCGCAGTACCCGGATGTACTCCGCACATGCGTACTACGCCTCCAGACTCCAATATCGCTGCCGCAGTTCCCGGATTTTCTCGGCGCATGCGCAGCACATTTCTAGACGTTAAAATGGCCGCCGCAGGACCCGGATGTAATCGGCGCATGCGCACTTGGTCCCGAACTACCAAAATGGCCGCCGCAGTACCCGGATTCACTCGGCGCATGCGCACTTGGTCCCGAACTACCAAAATGGCCGGCTCAGTGCCCGCATGTACTCCGCATATGCGTACTACGCCTCCGGACTCCGATATGGCTGCCGCAGTGCCCGGATTTACTCGGCGCATGCGCAGCACATGTCTAGACGCCAAAATGGCCGCCTCAGTGCCCGGATGTACTCGGCGCATGCGCAGTAGAACCTGAACTACCAAAATGGCCGCCGCAGTACCCGCATGAACTCGGCGCATGCGCATGTGGTCTCGAACTACCAAAATGCCGCCGCACTACCCGAATGCACTCGGCGCATGCGCACTTGGTCCCGAACTACCAAAATGGCCGCCGCAGTGCCCGGATGTACTCCGCACATGCGTACGACGCCTCCGGACTCCAATATGGCTGCCGCAGTGCCCGGATGTACTCGGCGCATGCGCACTTGGTCCCGAACTACCAAAATGGCCGCCGCAGTGCCCGGATGTACTCGGCGCATGCGCACTTGGTCCCGAACTACCAAAATGGCCGCCGCAGTACTTGGATGTACTCGGCGCATGCGCAATTGTTTTCGAACTACCAAAATGGCCGCCGCAGTGCCCGGATGTACTCGGCGCATTCTCATTAGATCTCTGGACTCAAAAAAAGGCCGCCGCAGTACCCGCGATGTACTCGCGCAGCGCAATTGACCCGCATCTACCAAATGGCCGCCGCATGCCCGATGTACTCCGCGCATGCCGCAATTGGTCCCAACTACCAAAATGGCCGCCGCAAGCCCGTATGTCCGGCGCCAGCGGCACTGTCCGAACTACCAAAAATGCCGCCGCAGTGCCCGGATGTACTCGGCGCATTCGCACTTGGTCCCGAACATCAAAAATGGCCGCCGCAGTGCCCGGATGTACTCGGCGCATGCGCACTTGGTCCCGAACTACCAAACTGGCCGCCACAGTGCCCGGATGTACTCCGCACATTCGTACTCGGACCCGAACTACGAAAATGGCCGCTGCAGTACCCAGATGTACTCCGCGTATGCGCAATTGGTCCCGAACTACCAAAATGGCCACCGCAGTGCTCGGATGTACTCGGCGCATGCGCACTTGGTCCCGAACTACCAAAATGGCCGCCGCAGTGCCCGGATGTACTCGGCGCATGCGCAATTGGTCCCGAATTACCAAAATGGCCGCCTAAGTGCCCAGATGTACTCCACGCATGCGCACTGGATCCCGAACTACCAAAATGGACGCCGCTGGACAGGATGTACTCCGCGCATGCTCAGTAGGCCTTGAATTATCAAAATGGCCGCCGCAGTACCCGGATGTACTCGGCGCATGCGCACTTGGTCCCGAACTACCAAAATGGCCGCCGCAGTGCCCGGATGTACTCAGCGCATGCGCAATTGCTCCCGAACTACCAAAATGGCCGCCGAAGTGCCCGGATGTACTCCGCGCATGCGCGCTTTGTCCCGAACTACCAAAATGGCCGCCGCAGTACCCGGATGTACTCGGCGCATGCGCACTTGGTCCCGAACTACAAAAATGGCCGTCGCAGTACCCGGATGCACTCCGCCCATGCGCACTTGGTCCCGAACTGCCAAAATGGCCGCCGCAGTACCCGGATGTACTCCGCACATGCGTACTACGCCTCCGGACTCCAATATCGCTGCCGCAGTTCCCGGATTTTCTCGGCGCATGCCCAGCACATTTCTAGACGTTAAAATGGCCGCCCGCAGGACCGGGATGTAATCGGCCATGCCGCCACTGGTCCGTACTACCAAAAATAGCCGCGCAGTACCCGCATTCACTCGCGCTATTGCGCACTTGGTCCCGAACAACCAAAAGGCCGGCGCAGTGGCCCCATGTACTCCGCATATGCGTACTACGCCTCCAGACTCTGATTATGGCTGCGCAGCTGCCCGATTTACTCGGCGCATGTGCTGCACATTTAGCACGCCAAATGCGCCGCCTCAGTGCCGGATTGTACTCGCGATCGCAGTAGACCTGAACTACCAAATGGCCGCCGCAGTACCCCGCATGAACTCGACGCGCATGCGCACGTGGTCCGAACTTACCAAAATGGCCGCCGCACTACCGAATGGCACTCGGCGCATGCGCACTTCGTCCCGAACTACCAAAATGGCCGCCGCAGGACCCGGATTTACTCCGCACATGCGTACTACGCTACCGGACTCCAATATGGCTGCCGCAGTGCCCGGATTTACTCGGCGCATGCCCAGCACATTTCTAGACGCCAAAATGGCCCCTGCAGTGCCCGGATGTACTCGGCGCATGCGCACTTGGTCCCGAACTACCAAAATGGCCGCCGCAGTACCCGGATGACTCGGCGCACGCGCACTTGGTCCCGAACTACCAAAATGGCCGCCGCAGTGCCCGGATGTACTCGGCGCATGCTTATTAGCATCTCGCGACTCAAAAAATGGCCGCCG
>JAVTVJ010004976.1:0-13188 GCA_034509425.1 Eopsaltria australis | reverse complement strand
GGCGTTTTTATCCTTAAATTTGTCCCCATTGAGGTCCAATATTGAGTTTTCCACCCAACGTTGACTTTTCCATCCAATTGGAGCGTTTTTATCCCAAAACTCATCCCTGTTGAGATCCAACCTTGACTTTTTTATCCAACGTTGACTTTTTCACCCAATTTGGACGTTTTTATCCCAAAAATTCATCCCCATTGACCAAACTCTTCCGGTTTGGTCCAACGGGGGCGTTTTTATCCCAAAATTTGTCCCCGTTGAGGTCCAATATTGACTTTTTCACCCAACGCTGACTTTTGAATTCAATTGTAGCGTTTTTATCTTAAAACACATCCCTGTTGAGATCCAACCTTGATTTTTCCATCCAACGTTGACTTTTTCACCCAAATGGAGCGTTTTTATCCCAAAATTCATCCCCATTGACCAAAATCTTGGGGTTTGGTCCAACGGGGGCGTTTTTATCTCAAAATTTGTACCATTGATGTTGAACATTGACCTTTACACCCAACACTGACTTTTCCACCCAATTGGGGCATTTTTATCACAAATCCATCCTCATAAACTTAACGCTTGACTTTCTACCCAATTGGGTAGCCCATTTGGTATCCAAAATTCATCCCCATTGGCCAAAGTCGTGGGTTTTGATCCAACGGGGGCGTTTTTATCCCAAATTTTGTCCCTTTGATGTTGAACCTTGACTTTTCCACCCAACATTGGCTTTTCCACCCAACTGGGCCTTTTTACCCCAAATTCATCCCCATTGAGGTCCAACATTGACTTTTCCATACAATTAGGCAGTTTTACCCCAAAATTCTTCCCCATTGACCAAAATCTTGGGGTTTGGTCCAAAGGGAGCTTTTTTATCCCAAAATTTGACCCATTGATGTTGAATCTTGACTTTTCCACCCAACTGGGTGTTTTTATCCAAAAATCCATCCCCCTTGAGGCCCAGCGTTGGCTTTTCAACCCAACTGGGCATTTTATTCCAAATCCATCCTCGTTGATGTCCGACGTTGACTTTTCTACCCAATTGGGGTGTTTTTATCCTAAAATTTGTCCCCATTGAAGTCCAATATTGGCTTTTCCACCCAAAGTTGACTTTTCCGTCCAATTGGAGCGTTTTTATCCCAAAACTCATCCCTGTTGAGATCCAACCTTGACTTTTCCATCCAACGTTGACTTTTTTACCCAAATGGAGCGTTTTTATCTCAAAATTCACCCCCATTGACCAAAATCTTGGGGTTTGGTCCAACGGGTGCGTTTTTATCTCAAAATTTGTCCCATTGATGTTGAACATTGACCTTTCCACCCAACACTGACTTTTCCACCCAATTGGGGCATTTTTATCACAAATCCATCCTCATTGATGCCCAACGTTGACTTTTCTGCCCAATTGGAGCATTTTTATCCCCAAAATCATCCCCATTGGCCAAAGTCGTGGGTTTTGATCCAACGGGGGCGTTTTTGTCCCAAAATTTGTCCCATTGATGTTGTACCTTGACTTTTCCACCCAACATTGGCTTTTCCACCCAACTGGGCCTTTTTACCCCAAATTCATCCCCATTGAGGTCCAACATTGACTTTTCCATACAATTACGCAGTTTTTACCCCAAAATTCTTCCCCATTGACCAAAATCTTGGGGTTTGGTCCAAAGGGAGCGTTTTTATCCCAAAATTTGACCCCATTGATGTTGGATCTTGACTTTTCCACCCAACTGTGTGTTTTTATCCAAAAATTCCATCCCCCTTGAGCCCAGCGTTGTCTTTTACCACCCAACATGGGCTTTTTATTTCCAAATCCATCCTCGTTTGATGTCCGACGTTGACTTTTACTACCCAATTGAGCCGTTTTTATCCTTAAAATTGTCCCCATGAAGTCCAATATTGGCTTTTCCACCCCAACGTGACTTTTTCCGTCCAATTGCGAGCGTTTTTTATCTCAAAATTCATCCCATGACCAAAATCTTGCCCGGTTTCGTCCAACGGGCGGCGTTTTTATCTCAAAAATTAGCTCCCATTGATGTTGAACATTGACCTTTCACCCAACACTGGACTTTCCACCCAATTTGGTCATTTTTATCACAAATCCATCTTCATTGATGCCCAACTTTGACTTTTCTACCCAATTGGAGCGTTTTTATCCCAAAATTCATCTTCATTGACCAAAGTCGTGGGTTTTGATCCAACGGGGGCGTTTTTATCCCAAAATTTGTCCCATTGATGTTGAACCTTGACTTTTCCACCCAACATTGGCTTTTCCACCCAACTGGGCCTTTTTACCCCAAATTCATCCCATTGAGGTCCAACATTGACTTTTCCATACAATTAGGGAGTTTTTACCCCAAAATTCTTCCCCATTGACCAAAATCTTGGGGTTTGGTCCAAAGGGATCGTTTTTATCCCGAAATTTGTCCCATTGATGTTGAATCTTGACTTTTCCACCCAACTGGGTGTTTTTATCCAAAAATCCATCCCCCTTGAGCCCCAGCGTTGGCTTTTCCACCCAACTGGGCATTTTTATTCCAAATCCATCCTCGTTGATGTCCGACGTTGACTTTTCTACCCAATTGGGGCGTTTTTATCCGAAAATTGTCACCCATTGAAGTCCCAATATTGCCTTTTCCTCCCAACGTATTGGACTTTTTCCGTCCAATTGGAGCGTTTTTATCCCAAAACCATCCCTGTATGAGATCCAACCTTGACTCCTTTTTTTATCCAACGTTGACTTTTTCACCCAATTGGGACGTTTTTATCCCAAAAATTCATCCCCATTGACCACACTCTTCCGGTTTGGTCCAACGGGGGCGTTTTTATCCCAAAATTTGTCCCCGTTGAGGTCCAATATTGACTTTTTCACCCAACGCTGACTTTTGAATCCAATTGTAGCGTTTTTATCTTAAAACACATCCCTGTTGAGATCCAACCTTGATTTTTCCATCCAACGTTGACTTTTTCACCCAAATGGAGCGTTTTTATCCCAAAATTCATCCCCATTGACCAAAATCTTGGGGTTTGGTCCAACGGGGGCGTTTTTATCTCAGAATTTCTCCCATTGATGTTGAACATTGACCTTTTCACCCAACACTGACTTTTGCACCCAATTGGGGCATTTTTCATCACAAATCCATCCTCATAAACTTAACGTTGACTTTTCTACCCAATTGGAGCGTTTTTATCCCAAAATTCATCCCCATTGACCAAAGTCGTGGGTTTTCGGTGTTGATCCAACCGGGGCGTTTTTATCCCAAAATTTGTCCCATTGATGTTGAACTTGTACTTGTGGTCACCCACATTGTTCTTTTCCACCCAACTGGCCTTTCTTACCCAAATTCATACCCCATTGCAGGCTCCAACATTGACTTTTCCATTACAAATTAGGGAGTTTAGTTTTTACCCCAAAATTCTTCCCCATTGACCAAAATCTTGGGGTTCGTGCCCGTCCAAAGAGTTTTTTTATCCCAAAATTTGTCCCATTGATGTTGAATCTTGACTTTTCCACCCAACTGGGTGTTTTTATCCAAAAATCCATCCCCCCTGAGGCCCAGCGTTGGCTTTTCCACCCAACTGGGCATTTTTATTCCAAATCCATCCTCGTTGATGTCCGACGTTGACTTTTCTACCCAATTGGGGCGTTTTTATCCCGAAATTTGTCCTTGTTGAAATGCAACATTGACTTTTCCACCCAACGTTGACTTTTCTGTCCAATTGGAGCGTTTTTATCCCAAAACTAATCCCTGTTGAGATCCAACCTTGACTTTTTTATCCAACGTTGACTTTTTCACCCAAATGAGACGTTTTTATCCCAAAAATTCATCCCCATTGACCAAACTCTTCCGTTTTGGTCCAACGGGGGCGTTTTTATCCCAAAATTTGTCCCCGTTGAGGTCCAATATTGACTTTTTCACCCAACGTTGACTTTTCCGTCCAATTGGAGCGTTTTTATCCCAAAACTCATCCCTGCTGAGATCCAACCTTGACTTTTCCATCCAGCGTTGACTTTTTCACCCAACTGGAGCGTTTTTATCCCAAAATTTGTCCCCATTGACCAAAATCTTGGGGTTTGGTCCAACGGCCCGTTTTTATCTCAAATTTCTCCCATTGCATGTTGAACATGACCTTTCCACCCAACACTGACTTCCACCCAATTGCCGGGCATTTTTCATCACAAATCCATCCTCATGATGCCCAACTTTGACTTTTCTACCCAATTTGAGCATTTTTATCCCAAAATTCATCCCCATTGACCAAAGTCGTGGGGTTTTGATCCAACGGGGGCGTTTTTATCCCAAAATTTGTCCCACTGATGTTGAACCTTGACTTTTCCACCCAACATTGGCTTTTCCACCCAACTGGGCCTTTTACCCCAAATTCATCCCCATTGAGGTCCAACATTGACTTTTCCATACAATTAGGCAGTTTTTACCCCAAAATTCTTCCCCATTGACCAAAATCTTGGGGTTTGGTCCAAAGGGAGCGTTTTTATCCCAAAATTTGTCCCATTGATGTTGAATCTTGACTTTTCCACCCAACTGGGTGTTTTTATCCAAAAATCCATCCCCTTTGAGGCCCAGCGTTGGCTTTTCACCCAACTGGGCATTTTTATTCCAAATCCATCCTCGTTGATGTCCGACGTTGACTTTTCTACCCAATTGGGGCGTTTTTATCCTAAAATTTGTCCCATGGAAGTCCAATATTGGCTTTTCCACCCAACGTTGACTTTTCCGTCCAATTGGAGCGTTTTTATCCCAAAACTCATCCCCATTGACCAAAATCTTGGGGTTTGGTCCAACGGGGGTGTTTTTATCTCAAAATTTGTCCCATTGATGTTGAACATTGACCTTTCCACCCAACACTGACTTTTCCACCCAATTGGGGCATTTTTATCACAAATTCATCCTCATTGATGCCCAACTTTGACTTTTCTACCCAATTGGAGCGTTTTTATCCCAAAATTCATCTTCATTGACCAAAGTCGTGGGTTTTGATCCAACGGGGGCGTTTTATCCCAAAATTTGTCCCATTGATGTTGAACCTTGACTTTTCCACCCAACATTGCCTTTTCCACCCAACTGGGCCTTTTTACGCCAAATTCATCCCCATTGAGGTCCAACATTGACTTTTCCATACAATTAGGGAGTTTTTACCCAAAATTCTTCCCCATTGACCAAAATCTTGGGGTTTGGTCCAAAGGGATCGTTTTTATCCCGAAATTTGTCCCATTGATGTTGAATCTTGACTTTTCCACCCAACTGGCTGTTTTTATCCAAAAATCCATCCCCCTTGAGGCCCAGCGTTGGCTTTTCCACCCAACTGCGCATTTTTATTCCAAATCCATCCTCGTTGATGTCCGACGTTCACCTTTCTACCCAATTGGGGTGTTTTTATCCTAAATTTTGTCCCCATTGAAGTCCAATATTGTCTTTTCCACCCAAAGCTGACTTTTCCGTCCAATTGGAGCGTTTTTATCCCAAAACTCATCCCTGTCGAGTTCCAACCTTGACTTTTCCATCCAACGTTGACTTTTTCACCCAATTGGGACGTTTTTATCCCAAAAATTCATCCCCATTGACCAAAATCTTGGGGTTTGGTCCAAAGGGGGCGTTTTTATCTCAAAATTTTTCCCATTGATGTTGAACATTGACCTTTCCACCCAACACTGACTTTTCCACCCAATTGGGGCATTTTTATCACAAATCCATCCTCATAAACTTAACGTTGACTTTTCTACCCAATTGGAGCGTTTTTATCCCAAAATTCATCCCATTGACCAAAGTCGTGGGTTTTGATCCAACGGGGGCGTTTTATCCCAAAATTTGTCCCATTGATGTTGAACCTTGACTTTTCCACCCAACATTGGCTTTTCCACCAACTGGGCCTTTTTACCCCGCAATTCAAATCCCCATGAGGTCGTGCAACATTGACTTTTCCATACAATTAGGGAGTTTTTTAGCCGCCAAAATTCTTCCCCATTGACCAAATCTTGGAGAGAGTTGGTCCAAAGGGGCGTTTTTATCCGCGAAATTTTGTCGCGCATTGATGTGAATCTGACTTTTCCACCCAACTGGGTGTTTTTATCCAAAAATCCATCCCCCTTGAGCCCCAGCGTTGGCTTTTTCACCCAACTGGGCATTTTTATTCCAAATCCATCCTCGTTGATGTCCGACGTTGACTTTTCTACCCAATTGGGGTGTTTTTATCCTAAAATTTGTCCCCATTGAAGTCCAATATTGGCTTTTCCACCCAACGTTGACTTTTCCATCCAATTGGAGCGTTTTTATCACAAAACTCATCCCAGTCGAGTTCCAACCTTGACTTTTCCATCCAACGTTGACTTTTTCACCAAAATGGGACGTTTTCATCCCAAAAATTCATCCCCATTGACCAAACTCTTCCGGTTTGGTCCAACGGGGGCGTTTTTATCCCAAAATTTGTCCCCGTTGAGGTCCAATATTGACTTTTTCACCCAACGTTGACTTTTCCATCCAATTGGAGCGTTTTTATCCCAAAACTTATCCCTGTTGAGATCCAACCTTGATTTTTCCAACCAGCGTTGACTTTTTCACCAAAATGGAGCGTTTTTAATCCCAAAATTCATCCCCATTGACGCAAATCTTGGGGTTTGGTCCAACGAGGGCGTTTTTTATCTCAATTTTGTCCATTGATGTTGAAGCATTGACCTTTCCACGCGCAACACTGATTTTTGGCACCCATTGGGGCATTTCATCAGAATCCATCTGCATAAACTTAACGTTGACTTTTCTACCCAATTGGAGCATTTTTATCCCAAAATTCATCCCCATTGGCCAAAGTCGTGGGGTTTGGTCCAACGGGGGCGTTTTTATCCCAACATTTGTCCCATTGATGTTGAACCTTGACTTTTCCACCCAACATTGGCTTTTCCACCCAACTGGGCCTTTTTACCCCAAATTCATTCCCATTGAGGTCCAACATTGACTTTTCCATACAATTAGGCAGTTTTTACCCCAAAATTCTTCCCCATTGACCAAAATCTTGGGGTTTGGTCCAAAGGGAGCGTTTTTATCCCGAAATTTGTCCCATTGATGTTGAATCTTGACTTTTCCACCCAACTGGGTGTTTTTATCCAAAAATCCATCCCCCTTGAGGCCCAGCGTTGGCTTTTCCACCCAACTGGGCATTTTTATTCGAAATCCATCCTCGTTGATGTCCGACGTTGACTTTTCTACCCAATTGGGGCGTTTTTATCCTAAAATTTGTCCCCATTGAAGTCCAATATTGGCTTTTCCACCCAACGTTGACTTTTCCATCCAATTGGAGCGTTTTTATCACAAAACTCATCCCAGTCGAGTTCCAACCTTGACTTTTCCATCCAACGTTGACTTTTTCACCAAAATGGGACGTTTTCATCCCAAAAATTCATCCCCATTGACCAAACTCTTCCGGTTTGGCCCGACGGGGGCGTTTTTATCCCAAAATTTGTCCCCGTTGAGGTCCAATATTGACTTTTTCACCCAACGTTGACTTTTCCATCCAATTGGAGCGTTTTTATCCCAAAACTTATCCCTGTTGAGATCCAACCTTGATTTTTCCATCCAGCGTTGACTTTTTCACCAAAATGGAGCGTTTTTATCCCAAAATTCATCCCCATTGACCAAAATCTTGGGGTTTGGTCCAACGGGGGCGTTTTTATCTCAGAATTTCTCCCATTGATGTTGAACATTGACCTTTCCACCCAACACTGACTTTTGCACCCAAATGGGGCATTTTTCATCACAAATCCATCCTCATAAACTTAACGTTGACTTTTCTACCCAATTGGAGCGTTTTTATCCCAAAATTCATCCCATTGACCAAAGTCGTGGGTTTTGATCCAACGGGGGCGTTTTTATCCCAAAATTTGTCCCATTGATGTTGAACCTTGACTTTTCCACCCAACATTGGCTTTTCCACCCAACTGGGCCTTTTTACCCCAAATTCATCCCCCTTGAGGTCCAACATTGACTTTTCCAGACAATTAGGGAGTTTTTACCCCAAAATTCTTCCCCATTGACCAAAATCTTGGGGTTTGGTCCAAAGGGAGCTTTTTTATCCCAAAATTTGACCCATTGATGTTGAATCTTGACTTTTCCACCCAACTGGGTGTTTTTATCCAAAAATCCATCCCCCTTGAGGCCCAGCGTTGGCTTTTCAACCCAACTGGGCATTTTATTCCAAATCCATCCTCGTTGATGTCCGACGTTGACTTTTCTACCCAATTGGGGTGTTTTTATCCTAAAATTTGTCCCCATTGAAGTCCAATATTGGATTTTCCACCCAACGTTGACTTTTCCGTCCAATTGGAGCGTTTTTATCCCCAAACTCATCCCTGTTGAGATCCAACCTTGACTTTTCCATCCAACGTTGACTTTTTAACCCAAATGGAGCGTTTTTATCTCAAAATTCACCCCCATTGACCAAAATCTTGTGGTTTGGTCCAACGGGGGCGTTTTTATCTCAAAATTTGTCCCATTGATGTTGAACATTGACCTTTCCACCCAACACTGACTTTTCCACCCAATTGGGGCATTTTTATCACAAATCCATCCTCATTGATGCACAACTTTGACTTTTCTACCCAATTGGAGCGTGTTTATCCCAAAATTCATCCCCATTGGCCAAAGTCGTGGGTTTTGATCCAACGGGGGCGTTTTTATCCCAAAATTTGTCCCATTGATGTTGAACCTTGACTTTTCCACCCAACATTGGCTTTTCCACCCAACTGGGCCTTTTTACCCCAAATTCATCCCCATTGAGGTCCAACATTGACTTTTCCATACAATTAGGCAGTTTTTACCCCAAAATTCTTCCCCATTGACCAAAATCTTTGGGTTTGGTCCAAAGGGAGCGTTTTTATCCCGAAATTTGTCCCATTGATGTTGAATCTTGACTTTTCCACCCAACTGGGTGTTTTTATCCAAAAATCCATCCCCCTTGAGGCCCAGCGTTGGCTTTTCCACCCAACTGGGCATTTTTATTCCAAATCCATCCTCGTTGATGTCCGACGTTGACTTTTCTACCCAATTGGGGTGTTTTATCCTAAAATTTGTCCCCGTTGAGGTCCAACATTGACTTTTTCACCCAACATTGACTTTTCCATCCAATTGGAGCGTTTTTATCCCAAAACTCATCCCTGTTGAGATCCAACCTTGACTTTTCCATCCAACGTTGACTTTTTTACCCAAATGGAGCGTTTTTATCTCAAAATTCATCCCCATTGACCAAAATCTTGGGGTTTGGTCCAACGGGGGCTTTTTTATCTCAAAATTTGTCTTTCCCCCGGTGAGGTCCAATATTGACTTTTTCAACCAACGTTGTCTTTTCCATCCAATTGCTGAGCGTTTTTATCCCAAAACTCATCCCTGTTGAGATCCAACCTTTGCATTTTTCCATCCAGCGTTGACTTTTTCACCCAAATGGCAGCGTTTTCCCCAAAATTCATCCATTGTCCAAAGTGTTGGGGTTTGGTCCAACGGGGGCGTTTTTATCTCAAAATTTGTCCCATTGATATTGAACATTGACTTTTCCACCCAACAATGACTTTTCCACCCAATTGGGGCATTTTTATCACAATCCATCCTCATTGATGCCCAACTTTGACTTTTCTACCCAATTGGAGCATTTTTATCCCCAAATTCATCCCCATTGGCCAAAGTCGTGGGTTTTGATCCAACGGGGGCGTTTTTATCCCAAAATTTGTCCCATTGATGTTGAACCCTGACTTTTCCACCCAACATTGGCTTTTCCACCCAACTGGGCCTTTTTACCCCAAATTCATCCCCATTGAGGTCAAACATTGACTTTTCCATACAATTAGGGAGTTTTTACCCCAAAATTCTTCCCCATTGACCAAAATCTTGGGGTTTTGTCCAAAGGGAGCGTTTTTATACCGAAATTTGTCCCATTGATGTTGAATCTTGACTTTTCCACCCAACTGGGTGTTTTTATCCAAAAATCCATCCCCCTTGAGGCCCAGCGTTGGCTTTTCCACCCAACTGCGCATTTTTATTCCAAATCCATCCTCGTTGATGTCCGACGTTGACTTTTCTACCCAATTGGGGCGTTTTTATCCTGAAATTTGTCGCCATGAAAGTCCAATATAGGCGCTTTTCCACCCAAACTGTTGACTTTTCGTCCAATTGCGAGCGTTTTATCCCAAAATTCATCGCCATTGACCAAAATCTGGGTTTGGTCCAACGGGGCGTTTTTATCCAAAAATTTGTCCCATTGATGTTGAACATTGACCCTTTCCACCCAAACACTGACTTTTCCACCCAACTGGGCCTTTTTTACCCCAAATTCATCCCCATTGAGGTCCAACATTGACTATTCCATAGAATTTAGGAGTTTTTACCCCAAAATTCTTCCCCATTGACCAAAATCTTTGGGTTTGGTCCAAAGGGAGCATTTTTATCCCGAAATTTGCCCCATTGATGTTGAATCTTGACTTTTCCACCCAACTGGGTGTTTTTATCCAAAAAATCCATCCCCCTTGAGGCCCAGCGTTGGCTTTTCCACCCAACTGGGCATTTTTATTCCAAATCCATCCTCGTTGATGTCCGACGTTGACTTTTCTACCCAATTGGGGCGTTTTTATCCTTAAATTTGTCCCCATTGAAGTCCAATATTGGCTTTTCCACCCAACGTTGACTTTTCCGTCCAATTGGAGCGTTTTTATCCCAAAACTCATCCCTGTTGCGATCCAACCTTGACTTTTTTATCCAACGTTGACTTTTTCACCCAATTGGGACGTTTTCATCCCAAAAATTCATCCCCATTGACCAAACTCTTCCGGTTTGGTCCAACGGGGGCGTTTCTATCCCAAAATTTGTCCCCGTTGAGGTGCAATATTGACTTTTTCACCCAACGCTGACTTTTGAATCCAATTGTAGCGTTTTTATCTCAAAACTCATCCCTGTTGAGATCCAACCTTGATTTTTCCATCCAGCGTTGACTTTTTCACCCAAATGGAGCGGTTTTATCCCAGAATTCATCCCCCTTGACCAAAATCTTGGGGTTTGGTCCAACGGGGGCGTTTTTATCTCAAAATTTGTCCCATTGATGTTGAACATTGGCCTTTCCACCCAACACTGACTTTTCCGCCCAATTGGGGCATTTTGATCACAAATCCATCCTCATTGATGCCCAACTTTGACTTTTCTACCCAATTGGAGCGTTTTTATCCCCAAATTCATCTTCATTGACCAAAGTCGTGGGTTTTGATCCAACGGGGGCGTTTTTATCCCAAAATTTGTCCCATTGATGTTGAACCTTGACTTTTCCACCCAACATTGGCTTTTCCACCCAACTGGGCCTTTTTACCCCCCATTCATCCCCATTGAGGTCCAACATTGACTTTTCCATACAATTAGGGAGTTTTTACCCCAAAATTCTTCCCCATTGACCAAAATCTTGGGGTTTGGTCCAAAGGGAGCGTTTTTATCCCGAAATTTGTCCCATTGATGTTGAATCTTGACGTTTCCACCCAACTGGGTGTTTTTATCCAAAAATCCATCCCCCTTGAGGCCCAGCGTTGGCTTTTCCACCCAACTGGGCATTTTTTTTCCAAATCCATCCTCGTTGACGTTAGACGTTGACTTTTCTACCCAATTGGGGCGTTTTTATCCTAAAATTTGTCCCATTGAAGTCCAATATTGGCTTTTCCACCCAAAGTTGACTTTTCCGTCCAATTGGAGCGTTTTTATCCCAAAACTCATCCCTGTCGAGTTCCAACCTTGACTTCTCCATCCAACATTGACTTTTTCACCCAATTTGGACGTTTTCATCCCAAAAACTCATCCCCATTGACCAAGCTCTTCGGGTTTGGTCCAACAGGGGTGTTTTTATCCCGAAATTTGTCCCCGTTGAGGTGCAACATTGACTTTTTCACCCAACGACTTTTCCATCCAATTGGAGCGTTATCCCAAGAGCTTCACCCGTTGAGATCCCAACCTTGATTTCCATCCAGCTGTTGACTTTTTCCACCAAAATGGAGCGTTTTTATCTCAAAATTCATCCCCATTTGACCAAAAATCTTGGGTTTGGTCCAACGAGGGCGGTTTTTATCTCAAATTTGTCCCATTGATGTGAACATTGACCCTTTCCAGCCCAACAACTGACTTTCCACCCAATTGGGGCATTTTTCATCACAAATCCATCCTCATTAACTTAACGTTGACTTTTCTACCCAATTAGACGTTTTTATCCCAAAATTCATCCCCATTGACCAAAGTCGTGGGTTTTGCATTCCAACGCGGGCGTGTTTTATCCCAAAATTTGTCCCATGATGTTGACCTGACTTTTCCACCCAACATTGGCTTTTCACCCAACTGCGCTTTTACCCAAATGCATCCCCATTGAGGTCAACATTGACTTTTCCATACAATTAGGCAGTTTTAACCCCAAAATTCTTCACTATTGACCAAAATCTTGGGGTTTGGTCCAAAGGGAGCGTTTTTATCCCGAAATTTGTCCCATTGATGTTGAATCTTGACTTTTCCACCAAACTGGGTGTTTTTATCCAAAAATCCATCCCCCTTGAGGCCCAGCGTTGGCTTTTCCACCCAACTGGGCATTTTTATTCCAAATCCATCCTCGTTGATGTCCGACGTTGACTTTTCTACCCAATTGGGGCGTTTTATCCTAAAATTTGTCCCCATTGAAGTCCAGTATTGGCTTTTCCACCCAAAGTTGACTTTTCCATCGAATTGGAGCGTTTTTATCCCAAAACTCATCCCTGTTGAGATCCAACCTTGACTTTTTTATCCAACGTTGATTTTTTCACCCAATTGGGACGTTTTTATCCCAAAAATTCATCCCATTGACCAAACTCTTCCGGTTTGGTCCAACGGGGGCGTTTTTATCCCAAAATTTGTCCCCGTTGAGGTCCAATATTGACTTTTTCACCCAACGCTGACTTTTGAATCCAATTGTAGCGTTTCTATCTTAAAACACATCCCTGTTGATATCCAACCTTGATTTTTCCAACCAACGTTGACTTTTTCACCCAATTGGAGCGTTTTTATCCCAAAATTCATCCCCATTGACCAAAATCTTGGGGTTTGGTCCAACGGGGGCGTTTTTATCTCAAAATTTGTCCCATTGATGTTGAACATTGACCTTTCCACCCAACACTGACTTTCCACCCAATTGGGGCATTTTTCATCACAAATCCATCCT
>JAVTVJ010004975.1:0-10110 GCA_034509425.1 Eopsaltria australis | reverse complement strand
AAATTAGCATAATTAAGAGCACCAATAAGGAGAACAAGTGGCGATTCAATTCCCCCTCAGGTCCAGCCCCTTCCCTGGAGCCCCCCTCTCAGCACTGGCTGCACCCTGCTTATGAAAATGTACCTCAGAGTTGTTCTCGGCCTTGGTTCCCAGGAAGAACTGAGATAGGACAGGGCCTTGCAACCCCCTGGGGCTTGGAGCTCTGGAATTTGTTTTGTCTTTCTGCTTAGGGAAGGCTATGGAAAGGTACTGGAAAAACTAGCTATTAATATAGTAGGCTACAGAGCCACAAAAATATGTGCAGAGAGTACAGAGAACATATAAAAGAAAAAAGGCAGAAACCAAACGGCATCATTCCCCCCTTTTTAAGAGACTAACAAGACTCTGTCTTGTCTAGTCTCTACTCTGCATTCAACCATACCTCTGGTTTATACAACTGGCTATCCCACTAGTTGTTACACAGATGCTAATTATAAATACAGTTACTATGAACATTTCTTTTATCTAGTTTCAGTTTGGTAACCATGAAGTGAGTGTACTGAAGATATTCAAGGTTCAGTAAGCTCTTTTGAGAGTTACTTGGTGTAGAATTCGAGTTTGCTTTCAAATTTCAACCAAATTTCTAAAAAAATTTTTCATTCAGATTTGCATAAGAACAACAACTAGTGTTAATGATTTTGTGGCTAGTAGGAAATTAAGAGCTATTTTGTTTTGTCAACAGCCTTTAATATGATTAAACATTACATTTGGAATCACAGCTCCATGGGCACAGGCCAAATATTTATCTTGGGGCAAAACTTACCAGGCCAGATTCTCAACTTTGACAAGTTGTCCTTATGAAGAGCTTTTGGATACATTTTGGACTAGAGTTACATGCAAATTTTAGGACCAAATTTGAATCACGGTTACCAACTGTACAGATAAGAGGTACAAAAGAAAAGTTTAAATCATATCATCTCAATTTGTATCAGTCTCTCTTTTCTGGCTGTCTATGGAGCAGACGTCTTCTTAACTCTGGAGCAGTGAATTCAAGGCTCTCTGCCAGCAGCTTTGGATTTTGTGAGGGTAGTCAGGACTTGGAATGACTCTTTTGACTTAGCTCGTAAGATTACTGTCCCTTCATTCAACATAGACTCAGTCTCTAGGCTTGAATAGTTGCTAGTCTTCCTTCCTTCTAGATGACTTTGCTCAGTTCTAGATCTTTCATTGATAAAATCAGTTCAGCTTTTTGTGATGGCACATTTGATGGTAACACTTTTCTCATGGTTACCTGGTTCGTGGTTGTTACTGCATAACCTGTCTTTTGTTTGCCATCTCGCATGAAGCTGCTCTCATCTGCAAACAGCTCCCAGGCTGGCACATCTTTCAGGTCTGCTCTGCTGGAATGGTCTGCAAACAGTCAGACTTAAATACATTATCAGTTAGTGCTGGGAACAGACATACTAGGATTGACAGCAAACGTTTCCAGAATAACATTATCCAGTTTCAGTAGCATGGCATAGGGTCCATGTCTTCTATGTTCACAGAAGAAACTTACAGTGGGTTGCATGCAACTGTTGGATGTATCAATTCTTGGCTGCTGGTTGGATGCAGCAATTTTCAGTTGCTGACTGCCCTAGTTCTCCAGTTTCAGGATTATTTTACATAATAGTAAAGAGTCCTTGGTCTTTTTTACTCACAAGGATACAGGAGAAGGTCTTTTACAAATTTAACTCAGTAAACCATTCTAAGATATTTGTTAACACAGGACTCTGCTTACTTATAGCATGGTTTAAGGGAGCCTAAAAACGGCTTCTTGTTCTTTGGGCTCGGTGTTTCCCTTTTGAGTGCTTACCAGAGCAGACAAAGAGCGCTCGCTGCCCTCGCACGGCCGGGGACGGGCGCGGCATGCGGGCACCCCCGCCCAGGGGCACCCCCGGCTCGCCCGCGCTCGGCCCGTGCTGCTGCTCACAGCGGCTCTCGGGTGTCCTTAAAACAAGCTCGTTACTGTGGAAAGTGCGATAGGGCCGTTCCTGCTCTTAGATCTCACACTCCCGGCCCGCTCTGGGCCGGTGCGGGCGGGGCCCAGGAGCAGCGAGTGAGCCGGGCCGTGGCCGCGCAGCGGCGGCCCCGCCTCCGCCAGAGCAGGGCCGCCGCTGCGCAGCGGCAGCCCCGGTGCCGGTTCGCTTCCTGGGACCGCTCCCCCGCGCATCCCCCGACCGTGACCAGGGCAATGGCAGGAATCACCTCCGCCCCTCTCAGAGCGGCTGGTGCCCCGCTTCTGTCACGGGGGAGTGACCGCCCTGCTCGCGGAGCCGTCCCGGAAGTCCGGGAGTCGCCCTTGCCTTAAAATCTTGGAAAAACTTTTTACAGATGGAACATAGAAAGTGGGGGCTTCTCCCCCTTCCCTTACAATGGTGCGAACCGAGCTTCTCGGCCGTTCCACAAAACTTGGCGGAAGCGAGGATCTCTCCCTCGCCTCCCACTAAGGAGCAGGCTGGGCACCCAGCCGCTCCACAAACCTGTAGGAAGTGGGAATCTCTCCCCAGCTTCCCACCAAGGAGCAAGCTGGGCACCCAGCCGCTCCACAAACCTGTAGGAAGTGGGAATCTCTCCCCAGCCTCCCACCAAGGAGCAGGCTGGACACCCAGCCGCTCCACAAACCTGTAGGAAGTGGGAATCTCTCCCCAGCCTCCCACCAAGGAGCAGGCTGGACACCCAGCCGCTCCACAAACCTGTAGGAAGCGGGGCCCATCCCCCACCTCCTACCAAGAAGCAGACCAGGCCTCCCCCGGCCGCTCCATGCCCAGATGTCTCCAGGCCAGCTTTCAATTCAAAACTCGCATGTGCTAAACATGAAATAAACTTTCGCACTGTGATTTGCTTTTCTCTACCAGTGAACAATCTCAGCCGAGATCACACACCCGCCTCCTCCCCACCAGCCGATCTCTGGGGCAGGTTGGAAAATCGGCAACAGGAAAAACTTGGAGAAATGATTTCAAAAGCAAATTTTCTCACCACCACGCCAGGTTGTCCTGGGATCGCTAACAATTACTGACTTTAAACAGATACACAATACATAAACAATACACACACATACAAACTACACACTACACAACAAAAAGAACCACCTTTATACTACCTCCTGTGGGATCTTGGAACCATGGTGTCTCGACCTCAGGCCCGTGGCAGGGAATTCTTTAGATTGCTGTCAGAAAGGAATTCCTTGCAGGATGTTTTCGGTCCAGAGGAAGGGTACCAGGTTCTCGTGTCCCTTCTGGGTGTGCCAAATAACTGTTGCCTTTTCCCCCAGCCTGGAAAAGAAACTCGAGATCATTTTAGCAAGGAGGTAATATAAAAGGGGATCTTTATTTGAAGGTCTTCAGGAGCAGTTATGGAAAGGTGTCCATAAAAGCCCAGCCCCTCCAGGGGTGAGTACATATTTATAGCTTTTAGGAAATTAGCATAAATTAAGAGCACCAATAAGGAGAACAAGTGGCGATTCAATTCCCCCTCAGGTCCAGCCCCTTCCCTGGAGCCCCCCTCTCAGCACTGGCTGCACTCTGCTTATGAAAATGTACCTCAGAGTTGTTCTCGGCCTTGGTTCCCAGGAAGAACTGAGATAGGACAGGGCCTTGCAACCCCATGGGGCTTGGAGCTCTTGAATTTGTTTTGTCTTTCTGCTTAGGGAAAGGCTATGGAAAGGTACTGGAAAAACTAGCTATTAATATAGTAGGCTACAGAGCCACAAAAATATGGGCAGAGAGTACAGAGAACATATAAAGAAAAAAGGCAGAAACCAAACGGCATCATTCCCCCCTTTTTTAGAGACTAACAAGACTCTGTCTTGTCTAGTCTCTACTCTGCATTCAACCATAGCTCTGGTTTATACAACTGGCTATCCCACTAGTTGTTACACAGATGCTAATTATAACTACAGTTACTATGAACATTTCTTTTATCTAGGTTCAGTTTGGTAACCATGAAGTGAGTGTACTGAAGATATTCAAGGTTCAGTTAGCTCTTTTGAGAGTTACTTGGTGTAGAATTTGAGTTTGCTTTCAAATTTCAACAAAATTTCTAAAAAAATTTTTCATTCAGATTTGCATAAGAACAACAACTAGTGTTAATGATTTTGTGGCTAGTAGGAAATTAAGAGCTATTTTGTTTTGTCAACAGCCTTTAATATGATTAAACATGACATTTGGAATCACAGCTCCATGGGCACAGGCCCAATCTTTATCTTGGGGCAAAACTTACCAGGCCAGATTCTCAACTTTGACAAGTTGTCCTTATGAAGAGCTTTTGGATACATTTTGGACTAGAGTTACATGCAAATTTTAGGACCAAATTTGAATCACGGTTACCAACTGTACAGATAGGAGGTACAAAAGAACAGTTTAAATCATATCATCTCAATTTGTATCAGTCTCTGTTTTCTGGCTGTCTATGGAGCAGACGTCTTCTTAACTCTGGAGCAGTGAATTCAAGGCTCTCTGCCAGCAGCTTTGGATTTGGTGAGGGTAGTCAGGACTTGGAATGACTCTTTTGACTTAGCTCGTAAGATTACTGTCCCTTCATTCAACATAGACTCAGTCTCTAGGCTTGAATAGTTGCTAGTCTTCCTTCCTTCTAGATGACTTTGCTCAGTTCTAGATCTTTCATTGATATAATCAGTTCAGCTTTTTGTGATGGTACATTTGATGGTAACACTTTTCTCATGGTTACCTGGTTCGTGGTTGTTACTGCATAACCTGTCTTTTGTTTGCCATCTCTCATGAAGCTGCTCTCATCTGCATACAGCTCCCAGGCTGGCACATCTTTCAGGTCTGCTCTGCTGGAATGGTCTGCAAACAGTCAGACTTAAATACATTATCAGTTAGTGCTGGGAACAGACATACTAGGATTGACAGCAAACGTTTTCAGAATAACATTATCCAGTTTCAGTATCATGGCATAGGGTCCATGTCTTCTATGTTCACAGAAGAAACTTACAGTGGGTTGCATGCAACTGTTGGATGTATCAATTCTTGGCTGCTGGTTGGATGCAGCAATTTTCAGTTGCTGACTGCCCTAGTTCTCCAGTTTCAGGATTATTTTACATAATAGTAAAGAGTCCTTGGTCTTTTTTACTCACAAGGATACAGGAGAAGGTCTTTACAAATTTAACTCAGTAAACCATTCTAAGAATTTGTTAACACAGGACTCTGCTTTACTTATAGCATGGTTTAAGGGAGCCTAAAAAAACGGCCTTCTTGTTCTTGGCTCGGTGTTTTCCCTTTTGACGTGCTACAGAGCAGACAAAGAGCGCTCGCTTGCCCTCGCACGGCCGGGGACGGGCGCGCAATGCGGGCACCCCCCAGGGGCTCCCGGCTCGCCCCTGCGCTCGCGCCCGTTGCTGCTAGCTCACAGCGGCTCTCGGTGTCCTTAAAACAGCTCGTTACTGTGGAAAGTGCGCAAGGCCGTTCCTGCTCTTAGATCTCAACCACTCCGGCCCGCTTCTGCGCCGGTGACGGCGCGGGCCCCAGAGCACGACGTGAGCCGGGCCGTTGGGCCGCCGCAGCGGCGGCCCCGCCTCCGCCAGAGCAGGGCCGAAGCAGCGCAGCGGCAGCCCCGGTCCCGGTTCGCGTCCTGGGACCGCTCCCCCGCGCATCCCCCCGCCGTGACCAGGGCAATGGCAGGAATCACCTCCGCCCCTCTCAGAGCGGCTGGTGCCCCGCTTCTGTCACGGGGGAGTGACCGCCCTGCTCGCGGAGCCGTCCCGGAAGTCCGGGAGTCGCCCTTGCCTTAAATCTTGGAAAAACTTTTTACAGATGGAACATAGAAAGTGGGGGCTTCTCCCCCTTCCCTTACAATGGTGCGAACCGAGCTTTCTCGCCGTTCCACAAACTTGCTGTAGCTGAGGATTTCTCACTCGCCTCCCACCAAGGAGCAGGCTGGGCACCCAGCCGCTCCACCAAACCTGTAGGAAGTGGGAATCTCTCCCCAGCTTCCCACCAAGGAGCAGGCTGGGCACCCAGCCGCTCCACAAACCTGTAGGAAGTGGGAATCTCTCCCCAGCCTCCACCAAGGAGCAGGCTGGACACCCAGCTGCTCCACAAACCTGTAGGAAGTGGGAATCTCTCCCCAGCCTCCCACCAAGGAGCAGGCTGGACACCCAGCCGCTCCACAAACCTGTGGGAAGCGGGGCCCATCCCCCACCTCCTACCAAGAAGCAGACCAGGCCTCCCCCGGCCGCTCCATGCCCAGCTGTCTCCAGGCCAGCTGTCAATTCAAAACTCGCATGTGCTAAACATG
This sequence comes from Eopsaltria australis, assembly GCA_034509425.1. NCBI lineage: Eukaryota > Metazoa > Chordata > Aves > Passeriformes > Petroicidae > Eopsaltria > Eopsaltria australis. The sequence continues at coordinate 3,834 of JAVTVJ010004975.1, read as the reverse complement.
AAATAAACTTTCGCACTGTGATTTGCTTTTCTCTACCAGTGAACAATCTCAGCCGAGATCACACACCCGCCTCCTCCCCACCAGCCGATCTCTGGGCAGGTTGGAAAATCGGCAACAGGAAAAACTTGGAGAAATGATTTCAAAAGCAAATTTTCTCACCACCACGCCAGGTTGTCCTGGGATCGCTAACAATTACTGACTTTAAACAGATACACAATACATAAACAATACACACACATACCAACTACACCCTACACAACAAAAAGAACCACCTTTATACTACCTCCTGTGGGATCTTGGAACCATGGTGTCTCGACCTCAGGCCCGTGGCAGGGAATTCTTTAGATTGCTGTCAGAAAGGAATTCCTTGCAGGATGTTTCGGTCCAGAGGAAGGGTACCAGGTTCTCGTGTCCCTTCTGGGTGTGCCAAATAACTGTTGCCTTTTCCCCCAGCCTGGAAAAGAAACTCGAGATCATTTTAGCAAGGAGGTAATATAAAAGGGGATCTTTATTTTGAAGGTCTTCAGGAGCAGTTATGGAAAGGTGTCCATAAAAGCCCAGCCCCTCCAGGGGTGAGTACATATTTATAGCTTTTAGGAAATTAGCATAATTAAGAGCACCAATAAGGAGAACAAGTGGCGATTCAATTCCCCCTCAGGTCCAGCCCCTTCCCTGGAGCCCCCCTCTCAGCACTGGCTGCACTCTGCTTATGAAAATGTACCTCAGAGTTGTTCTCGGCCTTGGTTCCCAGGAAGAACTGAGATAGGACAGGGCCTTGCAACCCCCTGGGGCTTGGAGCTCTGGAATTTGTTTTGTCTTTCTGCTTAGGGAAAGGCTATGGAAAGGTACTGGAAAAACTAGCTATTAATATAGTAGGCTACAGAGCCAAAAAAATATGGGCAGAGAGTACAGAGAACATATAAAAGAAAAAAGGCAGAAACCAAACGGCATCATTCCCCCCTTTTTTAGAGACTAACAAGACTCTGTCTTGTCTAGTCTCTACTCTGCATTCAACCATACCTCTGGTTTATACAACTGGCTATCCCACTAGTTGTTACACAGATGCTAATTATAACTACAGTTACTATGAACATTTCTTTTATCTAGGTTCAGTTTGGTAACCATGAAGTGAGTGTACTGAAGATATTCAAGGTTCAGTAAGCTCTTTTGAGAGTTACTTGGTGTAGAATTTGAGTTTGCTTTCAAATTTCAACCAAATTTCTAAAAAAATTTTTCATTCAGATTTGCATAAGAACAACAACTAGTGTTAATGATTTTGTGGCTAGTAGGAAATTAAGAGCTATTTTGTTTTGTCAACAGCCTTTAATATGATTAAACATGACATTTGGAATCACAGCTCCATGGGCACAGGCCCAATCTTTATCTTGGGGCAAAACTTACCAGGCCAGATTCTCAACTTTGACAAGTTGTCCTTATGAAGAGCTTTTGGATACATTTTGGACTAGAGTTACATGCAAATTTTAGGACCAAATTTGAATCACGGTTACCAACTGTACAGATAAGAGGTACAAAAGAACAGTTTAAATCATATCATCTCAATTTGTATCAGTCTCTGTTTTCTGGCTGTCTATGGAGCAGACTACTTCTTAACTCTGGAGCAGTGAATTCAAGTCTCTCTGCCAGCAGCTTTGGATTTGGTGAGGGTAGTCAGGACTTGGAATGACTCTTTTTACTTAGCTCGTAAGATTACTGTCCCTTCATTCAACATAGACTCAGTCTCTAGGCTTGAATAGTTGCTAGTCTTCCTTCCTTCTAGATGACTTTGCTCAGTTCTAGATCTTTCATTTATATAATCAGTTCAGCTTTTTGTGATTGTACATTTGATGGTAACACTTTTCTCATGGTTACCTGGTTCGTGGTTGTTACTGCATAACCTGTCTTTTGTTTGCCATCTCGCATGAAGCTTCTCTCATCTGCATACAGCTCCCAGGCTGGCACATCTTTCAGGTCTGCTCTGCTGGAATAGGCTTCTTCCATGGTCTGCAAACAGTCAGACTTAAATACATTATCAAGTAGTGCCAACAACATACCTAGGATTGTCCAGCAACGTTTCAGAAAACTTTATCCAGTTATCAGTAGCATGCATAGGTCCCATCTTCTATGTTCACAAGAACAAACTTACAACTGGTTGCATGCAACGTGAGTATCAATTCTTGGCTGCTTGTTGGATGCAGCAATTTTCAGTTGCTGACTGCCCTATTTCTCCAGTTTCAGGATTATTTTACATAATAGTAAAGAGTCCTTGGTCTTTTTTACTCACAAGGATACAGGAGAAGGTCTTTTACAAATTAAACTCAGTAAACCATTCTAAGATATTTGTTAACACAGGACTCTGCTTACTTATAGCATGGTTTAAGGGAGCCTAAAAACGGCTTCTTGTTCTTTGGGCTCGGTGTTTCCCTTTTGAGTGCTTACCAGAGCAGACAAAGAGCGCCTCGCTGCCCTCGCACGGCCGGGGACGGGCGCGGCATGCGGGCACCCCCGCCCAGGGGCACCCCCGGCTCGCCCGCGCTCGGCCCGTGCTGCGGCTCACAGCGGCTCTCGGGTGTCCTTAAAACAAGCTCGTTACTGTGGAAAGTGCGATAGGGCCGTTCCTGCTCTTAGATCTCACACTCCCGGCCCGCTCTGGGCCGGTGCGGGCGGGCCCAGGAGCAGCGAGTGAGTCGGGCCGTGGCCGCGCAGCGGCGGCCCCGCCTCCGCCAGAGCAGGGCCGAAGCAGCGCAGCGGCAGCCCCGGTCCCGGTTCGCTTCCTGGGACCGCTCCCCCGCGCATCCCCCGGCCGTGACCAGGGCAATGGCAGGAATCACCTCCGCCCCTCTCAGAGAGGCTGGTGCCCCGCTTCTGTCACGGGGGAGTGACCGCCCTGCTCGCGGAGCCGTCCCGGAAGTCCGGGAGTCGCCCTTGCCTTAAAATCTTGGAAAAACTTTTTACAGATGGAACATAGAAAGTGGGGCTTCTCCCCCTTCCCTTACAATGGTGCGAACCGAGCTTTCTCGGCCGTTCCACAAAACTTGCTGGAAGCGAGGATCTCTCCCTCGCCTCCCACTAAGGAGCAGGCTGGACACCCAGCCTCTCCACAGACCTGTAGGAAGTGAGGATTTCTCACTCGCCTCCCACCAAGGAGCAGGCTGGGCCCCCAGCCGCTCCACAAACCTGTAGGAAGTGGGAATCTCTCCCCAGCCTCCCACCAAGGAGCAGGCTGGACACCCAGCCGCTCCACAAACCTGTAGGAAGTGGGAATCTCTCCCCAGCCTCCCACCAAGGAGCAGGCTGGACACCCAGCCGCTCCACAAAACTGTAGGAAGCGGGGCCCATCCCCCACCTCCTACCAAGAAGCAGACCAGGCCTCCCCCGGCCGCTCCATGCCCAGATGTCTCCAGGCCCGCTTTCAATTCAAAACTCGCATTTGCTAAACATGAAATAAACTTTCGCACTGTGATTTGCTTTTCTCCACCAGTGAACAATCTCAGCCGAGATCACACACCCGCCTCCTCCCCACCAGCCGATCTCGGGGGCAGGTTGGAAAATCGGCAACAGGAAAAACTTGGAGAAATGATTTCAAAAGCAAATTTTCTCACCACCACGCCAGGTTGTCCTGGGATCGCTAACAATTACTGACTTTAAACAGATACACAATACATAAACAATACAAACACATACAAACTACACACTACACAACGAAAAGAACCACCTTTATACTACCTCCTGTGGGATCTTGGAACCATGGTGTCTCGACCTCAGGCCCGAGGCAGCGAATTCTTTAGATTGCTGTCAGAAAGGAATTCCTTGCAGGATGTTTTCGGTCCAGAGGAA
>JAVTVJ010004974.1:0-10500 GCA_034509425.1 Eopsaltria australis | reverse complement strand
CTGTCCGTGGAACCTGTCCGGAAGTCCTCTGGTTCCGAACCACCGCAACATCTCCCCCTGTCTTTTTACTTAAAGAAAGTGATTTGTTAGTACAATGAAGATAATAACTAAAATCAAAAGCAAAGTCTTGAAAATCTGCAAATAAACAAACAAACATTGTTAAATCATTGTCTCTCTACAGGACTGGGAATGATTGGGGTATGGGAGGTACACGGGGTAGGTTTCAGGAGAGTTTAAGAGGAAGATATCAAGAAGAAGGGTCTCAGTGATTTTTCTTGATGACTGTCGAAGTTTGGAGTTTTCTTTTTCCTTCTCTTCCACGTTGATCTCTGTGGAGCAGCGTCTGTTGGTGGATGCGACTGGATCTGCTCTGGTGGATGTGTTGGGTGGAGAGTTGTGATGCCTACTAACTTCAGCCATCGTGGTTCAAGTGACTGGTCATCTGGGATCACCTCTGATGGGGTCTCCAGTGGCATGGGTGGTGATGGAGAGCAGGACACAGTGGATTCAGCTTTTAATTTCTTTGAGGAGCACGGTGCCGATCCGTTTCCCAAATGGGATGGAGCATGTGGTGTCCAGGAGCCTGTGGAAGACTTAGGTGGAGGGTGATTAGAACTGTTCAGCAGGCTTTGAAGCTGCTGCTTCCATATCTTTTCCCACACCCGATACTGAACCTTAACTAAAATGCCTGTCAGGATTGTTTTTATGTCAGATGGGACCAGCACACCTTCAAAGTGAGGAGAATCTCTCCCAAGCTCTCTCTCCACCTTGCAAGGCTCTCGCAAGGCTGCAGGTGACTGTGATTCCCATTGTGGGTTGTTACCCTGAGGGCTGTGCACACCTGATGCCACTGCAGGGTCTGGCTGACCGGCTGTATCGCAGGCTTCAGCCTCTCCACTTTTCGGCCCCCAATCCCGGGGGGTGAACGAGGGAGCGTGGGGATCTGGAAGTGGGCGGTGGTCAGGGGTGGGACTGCAGTTGATATGAGCAGTCCAGGCGCGGGGTGGGGCGGGGATCTCCCTCGGGCTGGGGCAGGGACCTCCGGTGTGAGGGGAGGGACCCGACGCGAAGACATCATCGGCCGCGGGGGGGGAACCCGACACGGGGCCAATCAATGCGAAGGGGAAGGAGCCGTGGGAGGGGCTGGGAGGATTCGTGGGCTTTCGGCGTGAGACTGCGCAGTGGGCGCACGGGTGTAGGCACGGCGCCACGAGGCCACCGCCATCTTTAAACTCGGAACAATGGGGGAGCGCAGCCGGCGCGAGTTTGGCTGTGGGCGGGGAAGAGGGATTGGGAAAAGGGGAATTAGGAACGTGTGGTGGGTGAGTCGGGGATTTCGAACTTTCAGGACAATTACGCAAAGTATAACAAATTACAATCAACAACGGGAAAAATTTTCGGACAGAAACATCACCCCCTCTCTCCACTGCCTCTAAACGTTTTTCTACTAACTCCCAAAAACCCAGAGTTTTAACAGAAGAAGCAGAAGCAAGAGGGACATAGGCAAAGATCCATTTAACAAAACGTTTCCAAACCTTCTTATTAGCATTCCCGTTTTTTAACTTTAGGGTCTCTTTAACTTGGACATAAAACTCCTGCTCTATTCGGGACAGCTTAATACCCATTGTCTCCGAATAAAAGCCTCCTTGCTCTTTTTATACGGTAAAAAACTCTCCCTCGAGCCTGATTCCCGCTGCCTATCGCGGATTAGACCTCACCGTCTGCGCTCGGTTCTCGGTGGCTTTCCCGCCGCTATCACGGGCACCGAGCTTCGCCGCCGCGCGCGGATCCTGGTCCTTTCCCACCGCGCCTCGCAGCCGCCAAAACTCACCGCTCCGTGCGGGTCTTGGTTCCTCGATCCCGGCTTCAGTTGCCGTCACCGGCTCCGGAGGGAGAAACATCCAAAAGAGCAAGGGTCTCTGGTCTCGTCAGTTCGCTCAGCTAGCGTATCCGCTCCAGATCGGTTGCTGACGGCCCCTGCCAGCCCCCCGCTAAAACGCGGAAGTCCTCGCTAGGGGAGCGACGTCCCGAAGGCGCAGTCCGGACCGCTGCTGCGTATCCAGGTCGCTCGCAGGGAACCCCGAGAGGTCGGAGTCTCTGTTCGGTGCGCCACTTGTTGCGTTCCCTGCTTCAGTCCCACCCTGGTACCGGCAGCTGAGTCCTAGCCCTATCCTAGGATGCCGTTCGCCCTCGGGAAGGCACCCTCGGAGTGCTGACTATGAGCACAGCTGGCCCGCGTTCGGTCCGGGGAGATGTTGCCCCCGGAGCGTGGTGAAACAGCAAAGAACTACCAGAGAAGGAAGTCTCTTGGTATGTGATTTCGGTAGGTTTATTGCCTCCAAAGGGAGCACATGGACCAAGAGCCCAGAGCAGCTTATTACATCGGTATTTAAGGGAGGAACAGCACCCAATAGGATGAGGGCAGGGGACAATACAGGGGAGGGGCTGGGGTACATGATCAAATGGGGTTTAGGGAGGGGAGGGGAACAGAGAGAACAACGAATGAACTATGGAGTGACAGGGAATTTCCCAGAGTGGGGAAATATAACAGACAAGTCCAGTAACCAATAGCAGGAGCTTGGGTCCATGGATTGGTGGTCCAACTGCTGCCCCTGGGAGCTCCGGGGGGAAACCCTCTGTCCGTGGAACCTGTCCGGAAGTCCTCTGGTTCCGAACCACCGCAACAGGACACTTTTTGTGTCCCGGCTGTAAAGCACTGTGCTCCCGGACGCCACCTGAAATGCCACACGGATCAAGATCCTTCCCAGACCCAAGCTGCCATCAACTACAACTCTGGCTGTACTAGGGCTAAATGCCTCCTAAAAACTGGCATCATGCATCTGGGGACTGAGTTTCTTCTCACTTGAAAAGCTTTATCTTTGTAATGTAAGGCCACATATCTGGGAGTTGACAGCTTCCATGCTGAAATTCACATGGATTAAGATTCCTCGTAGACCCAAGCTGCCACCAAGAAGGACTCCTGGCTGCCCCTTGCTTGCAGGGCCAAAACCCCTCCTCCAAACTGACATCAAGAAAGTGGGGGGCAGAGTTCTCTTTCTCAGAGAAAAGGGACACTTTTTGTGTCCCGGCCCTAAGGCACTGTGCTCCCCGCTGCCTCTTCAAATTCCGTATGGATTAAGATTCCTCGCAGACCCAAGCAGCCACCGACAAGGACCCTGGCTGCCCTTGCAGGGCCAAAACCCTCCTCCAAACTGACATCAAGAAACTGGGGGGCAGAGTTCTCTTTCTCAGAGGAAACGCCACTGGTTGTGTCCGGGCCCTAAGGCACTGTGCTCCCGGACGCCACCTGAAATTCCGTATGGATCATGATTATTCGCTCAGGCAAGATGCCATCAACCAAGACTCTGGTTGCATTTGTAGGGTCAAAACCCTCCACCAAACCGACAACATGATTCTGGGGGCCTAAGTTTTCTTTCACGTGGAAAAGTGCCATCATTTGTATCGTAGGCCCCCTGTCTGGGAGTCGACTGCCGCCTCTTCAAATTCCGCGTGGAGCAAGATCCCTCACAGACCCAAGCTTCCACCGACTAGGACCCTGGCTGCCCTTCCAGGGCCAAAACCCTCCTCCACACTGACATCAAGAAACTGGGGGGCAGAATTCTCTTTCTCAGAGAAAAGGGACACTTTTTGTGTCCCGGCCCTAAGGGGGCCTGTGCTCCCGGACGCCTCCCGAAATTCTGTATGGATCAAGATTCCTCTAATCTAAGCTGCCAAGCAGACAGGGGACCGAGGCTACCTGCAGGGCCAAAAACCCTCCAAACTGACATCAAGAAACTGGGGGCAGGACTTCTCAGAGAAAACGTGACACTTTTTGTTTCCTCGCCCCAAGGCACCTGCCCCTGCTGCCTCCCTGGAAATCTGTGATGGATCAAGATTCATGGCTGGCGCAAGCTGCCATAAACTAGGACTCTGTTTGCATTTGTTGGGCTAAAATCCTCCACCAAGCCGACATCATGAATTTGGGGCCTAAGTTTTCATTCACGTGGATAAGTGCCATCATTTGTATCGTAGGCCCCATGTCTGGGAATCAACTGCCACCTCTTCAAATTTCGCATGGAGCAAGATCCATCACAGACCCAAGCTGCCACCGACAAGGACCCTGGCTGCCCTTGCAGGGCCAAAACCCTCCTCCAAACAGACATCAAGAAAGTTGGGGGCAGAGTTCCCTTTCTCAGAGAAAAGGGACACTTTTTGTGTCCCGGCCCTAAGGCACTGTGCTCCCTGCTGCATTCTGAAATTCTGCGTGGATCAAGATTCCTCGCAGACCCAAGCTGCCACCGACAAGGACCCTGGCTGCCCTTGCAGGGCCAAAACCCTCCTCCAAACTGACATCAAGAAACTGGGGGGCAGAGTTCTCTTTCTCTGAGAAAAAGGAACACTGTTGCTTTCCCTGCTTCAGTCCCACCCTGGTACCGGCAGCGGAGTCCTAGCCCTATCCTAGGATGCCGTTCGCCCTCGGGAAGGCATCCTCGGAGTGCTGACTATGAGCACAGCTGGCCCGCGTTCGGTCCGGGGAGGTGTTGCCCCCGGAGCGTGGTGAAACAGCAAAGAACTACCAGAGAAGGAGGTCTCTTGGTATGTGATTTCGGTAGGTTTATTGCCTCCAAAGGGAGCACATGGACCAAGAGCCAAGAGCAGCTTATTACATCAGTATTTAAGGGAGGAACAATACCCAATAGGATGAGGGCAGGGGACAATACAGGGGAGGGGCTGGGGTACATGATCAAATGGGGTTTAGGGAGGGGAGGGGAACAGAGAGAACAACGAATGAACTATGGAGTGACAGGGAATTTCCCAGAGTTGGGAAACATAACAGACAAGTCCAGTAACCAATAGCAGGAGCTTGGGTCCATGGATTGGTGGTCCAACTGCTGCCCCTGGGAGCTCCGGGGGGAAACCCTCTGTCCGTGGAACCTGTCCGGAAGTCCTCTGGTTCCGAACCACCGCAACATCTCCCCCTGTCTTTTTACTTAAAGAAAGTGATTTGTTAGTACAATGAAGATAATCACTAAAATCCAAAGCAAAGTCTTGAAAATCTGCAAATAAACAAACAAACATTGTTAAATCATTGTCTCTCTACAGGACTGGGAATGATTGGGGTATGGGAGGTACACGGGGTAGGTTTCAGGAGAGTTTAAGGGGAAGATATCAAGAAGAAGGGTCTCAGTGATTTTTCTTGATGACTGTCAAAGCTTGGAGTTTTCTTTTTCCTTCTCTTCCACGCTGATCTCTGTGGAGCAGCGTCTGTTGGTGGATGCGACTGGATCTGCTCTGGTGGATGTGTTGGGTGGAGAGTTGTGATGCCTACTAACTTCAGCCATCGTGGTTCAAGTGACTGGTCATCTGGGATCACCTCTGATGGGGTCTCCAGTGGCATGGGTGGTGATGGAGAGCAGGACACAGTGGATTCAGCTTTTAATTTCTTTGAGGAGCACGGTGCCGATCCGTTTCCCGAATGGAATGGAGCATGTGGTGTCCAGGAGCCTGTGGAAGACTTAGGTGGAGGGTGATTAGAACTGTTCAGCAGGCTTTGAAGCTGCTGCTTCCATATCTTTTCCCACACCCAATACTGAACCTTAACTAAAATGCCTGTCAGGATTGTTTTTATGTCAGATGGGACCAGCACACCTTTGAAGTGAGGAGAATTTCTTCCAAGCTCTCTCTCCACCTTGCAAGGCTCTCGCAAGGCTGCAGGTGACTGTGATTCCCATTGTGGGTTGTTACCCTGAGGGCTGTGCACACCTGATGCCACTGCAGGGTCTGGCTGACTGGCTGCATCGCAGGCTTCAGCCTCTCCACTTTTTGGCCCCCAATCCCGGGGTGTGAATGAGGGAGCGTGGGGATCTGGAAGTGGTCGGTGGTCAGGGGTGGGACTGCAGTTGATATGAGCAGTCCAGGCGCGGGGTGGGGCGGGGATCTCCCTCGGGCTGGGGCAGGGACCTCCGGCGCGAGGGGAGGGACCCGACGCGAAGACATCATCGGCCGCGGGGGGGGAACCCGATGCGGCGCCAATCGACGCGAAGGGGAAGGAGCCGTGGGAGGGGCTGGGAGGATTCGTGGGCTTTCGGCGTGAGGCTGCGCAGTGGGCGCAGGGGTGTCGGCACGGTGCCACGAGGCCGCCGCCATCTTTAAACTCGGAACAATGGGGGAGCGCAGCCGGCGTGAGTTTGGCTGTGGGCGGGGAAGAGGGATTGGGAAAAGGGGAATTAGGAACGTGGGGTGGGTGAGTCGGGGATTTCGAACTTTCAGGACAATTACGCAAAGTATAACAAATTACAATCAACAACGGGAAAAATTTTCGGACAGAAACATCACCCCCTCTCTCCACTGCCTCTAAACGTTTTTCTACTAACTCACAAAAACTCAGAGTTTTAACAGAAGAAGCAGAAGCAAGAGGGACATAGGCAAAGATCCATTTAACAAAACGTTTCCAAGCCTTCTTATTAGCATTCCCGTTTTTTAACTTTAGGGTCTCTTTAACTTGGACATAAAACTCCTGCTCTATTCGGGACAGCTTAATACCCATTGTCTCCGAACAAAAGCCTCCTTGCTCTTTTTATACGGTACAAAACTCTCCCTCGAGCCTGATTCCCGCTGCCTATCGCGGATTAGACCTCACCGTCTGCGCTCGGTTCTCGGTGGCTTTCCCGCCGCTATCACGGGCACCGAGCTTCGCCGCCGCGCGCGGATCCTGGTCCTTTCCCACCGCGCCTCGCAGCCGCCAAACCTCACCGCTCCGTGCGGGTCTTGGTTCCTCGATCCCGGCTTCTGTTGCCGTCACCGGCTCCGGAGGGAGAAACATCCAAAAGAGCAAGGGTCTCTGGTCTCGTCAGTTCGCTCAGCTAGCGTACACACTTCAGACGCTCCAGAACGGTTGCTGACGGCCCCTGCCAGCCCCCGCTAAAACGCGGAAGTTCTCGCTAGGGGAGCGACGTCCCGAAGGCGCAGTCCGGACCGCTGCTGCGTATCCAGGTCGCTCGCAGGGAACCCCGAGAGGTCGGAGTCTCTGGTCGGTGCGCCACTTGTTGCGTTCCCTGCTTCAGTCCCACCCTGGTACCGGCAGCGGAGTCCTAGCCCTATCCTAGGATGCCGTTCGCCCTCGGGAAGGCACCCTCGGAGTGCTGACTATGAGCACAGCTGGCCCGCGTTCGGTCCGGGGAGATGTTGCCCCCGGAGCGAGGTGAAACAGCAAAGAACTACCAGAGAAGGAGGTCTCTTGGTATGTGATTTCGGTAGGTTTATTGCCTCCAAAGGGAGCACAGGGACCAAGAGCCCAGAGCAGCTTATTACATCGGTATTTAAGGGAGGAACAACACCCAATAGGATGAGGGCAGGGGACAATACAGGGGAGGGGCTGGGGTACATGATCAAATGGGGTTTAGGGAGGGGAGGGGAACAGAGAGAACAACGAATGAACTATGGAGTGACAGGGAATTTCCCAGAGCTGGGAAACATAACAGACAAGTCCAGTAACCAATAGCAGGAGCTTGGGTCCGTGGATTGGTGGTCCAACTGCTGCCCCTGGGAGCTCCGGGGAAACCCTCTGTCCGCGGAACCCTGTCCGAAGTCCTCTGGTTCAACCACCGCGAACAGGACACCCTTTTTGTGTCCCTGCCCCAAGGCACTGTGCTCCCGGACGCCACCTGAAATGCCGCACGGATAAAGATCCTTCCCAGACCCAAGCTGCCATCAACTAGAACTCTGGCTGCAATTGTAGGGCTAAATGCCTCCTAAAAACTGGCATCATGCATCTGGGGGACTGAGTTTTCTTTCACATGGAAAAGCGCCATTGGTTGAATCGAAGGCCACATATCTGGGAGTTGACAGCCGCATGCTGAAATTCCGCATGGATTAAGATTCCTTGCAGACCCAAGCTGCCACCAAGAAGGACCCTGGCTGCCCTTGCAGGGCCAAAACCCTCCCTCAAACTGACATCAAGAAACTGGGGGACAGAGTTCTCTTTCTCAGAGAAAACGGACACTTTTTGTGTCCCGGCCCTAAGGCACTCTGCTCCCGGACGCCACCTGAAATTCTGTCTGGATCAAGATTATTCGCTGACGCAAGCTGCCATCAACCAGGACTCTGGTTGCATTTGTAGGGCTAAAACCCTCCACCAAACCGACATCAGAATCTGGCGGCCTAGTTTCTTCACGTGGAAAAACTGCCATCATTTGTATCTGTAGCCCCCTGTCGGGAGTCGACTGCCGCCTCTTCAATTCCGCAATGAGCAAGCCCCACAACCCAAGCTGCGCACGAAGGACCCTGGCTGCCCTTGCAGGCCAAACCCTCGGCTCTCAAGAGCTGACATCAAGAAACTGGGGCAGAGTTTCTCTTTCTCAGAGGAAAAGGGAACTTTTGTTTCTCCTGGCCCTAAGGCACTCTGCTCCCTGCTGCCTCTTCAATTCCTCATGGATCAAGATCCCTCACAGACCCAAGCTGCCACCGACAAGGACCCTGGCTGCCCTTGCAGGGCCAAAACCCTCCTCCAAACTGACATCAAGAAACTGGTGGGCAGACTTCTCTTTCTCCGAGAAAACGTACACTTTTTGTGTCCCGGCCCTAAGGCACTTAGCTCCCTGCTTCCTCCTGAAATTCCGTATGGATCAGGATTCCTCACGGACACAAGCTGCCACAATAAAGAGCCCTGGCTGCCCTTCCAGGGCCAAAACCCTCCTCCAAACTGACATCAAGAAACTGGGGGGCAGAGTTCTCTTTCTCAGAGGAAAGGGACACTTTTTGTTTCTCGGCCCTAAGGCACTCTGCTCCCTGCTGCCTCCTGAAATTCCGTATGGATCAAGTTCCTCGCAGACCCAAGCTGCCACCGACAAGGACCCTGGCTGCCCTTGCAGGGCCAAAACCCTCCTCCAAACTGACATCAAGAAACTGGGGGGCAGAGTTCTCTTTCTCAGAGAAAGTGGACACTTTTTGTGTCCCAGCCCTAAGGCACTCTGCTCCCGGACGCCACCTGAAATTCCGTATGGATGAAGACTATTCGCTGACGCAAGATGCCATCAACCAGGACTCTGGTTGCATTTGTAGGGCCAAAACCCTCCACCAAACCGACATTATGAATCTGCGGGCCAAAGTTTTCTTTCACGCGAAAAAGTGCCATCATTTTTATCGTAGGCCCCCTGTCTGGGAGTCGACTGCCGCCTCTTCAAATTCCGCATGGATTAAGATCCCTCACAGACCCAAGCTGCCACCGACTAGGACCCTGGCTGCCCTTGCAGGGCCAAAACCCTCCTCCAAACTGACATCAAGATAGTGGGGGCAGAGTTCTCTTTCTCAGATAAAAGGGACACATTTTGTTTGTCGGCCCTAAGTCACTGTGCTTCCTGCTGCCGCCTGAAATTCCGTATGGATCAAGATTCCTCGCTGACGCAAGATCCCATGAACTAGGACTATGGTTGCATTTGTAGGGCCAAAAACCTCCGCCAAACTGACATCAAGAAACTGGGGGGCAGAGTTCTCTTTCTCAAAGAAAAGGGACACTTTTTGTGTCCCGGCCCTAAGGCACTCTGCTCCCTGCTGCCTCCTGAAAATTCGTATGGATCAAGATATCTCGCAGACCCAAGCTGCCACAATAAAGAGCCCTGGCTGCCCTTGCAGGGCCAAAAGCCTCCTCCAAACTGACATTCTAATAACTCGGGGCAGAGTTCTCTTCTCAAGAGAAAAGGGACACACTTGTTGTCTCTTATGTGTGTTCACGGCCGCGTAAGCGCAGCTCGCTGCTCCGCAGGACGCCACCCCTGAAAGTTTCCACTATGGAGTCGATAATTCGCAGACGCAAGCTGCCGTCAACCAGGACTCTGGTTGCATTTGTAGGGCTCAAACCCTCAACCAAACCGACATCATGAATCTGGGGGCCTAAGTTTTCTTTCACGTGGAAAAGTGCCATCATTTGTATCGTAAGCGCCCTGTCTGGGAGTCGACTGCCGCCTCTTCAAATTCCGCATGGAGCAAGATCCCTCACAGACCCAAGTTTCCACCGACAAGGACGGTGGCTGCCCTTGCAGGGCCAAAACCCTCCTCCAAACTGCAGCAAGAATCTGGGGGGCAGAGTTCTCTTTCTCAGAGAAAATGGACACCTTTTGTGTCCCGGCCCTAAGGCACTGTGCTCCCTGCTGCCTCCTGAAATTCTGTATGGATCAAGATTCTGCGCAGACCCAAGCTGCCACCGACAAGGACCCTGGCTGCCCTTGCAGGGCCAAAACCCTCCTCCAAACTGACATCAAGAAACTGGGGGGCAGAGTTCTCTTTCTTAGAGGAAACGCCACAATTTGTGTCTGGGCCCTAAGGCACTGAGCTCCCGGATGCCTCCTGAAATTCCGTATGGATCAAGATTATTCGCTGACGCAAGATGCCATCAACCAGGACTCTGGGGGAGGGTCAAAACCCTCCACCAAACCGACATCATGAATCTGGGGGCCTAAGTTTTCTTTCACGTGGAAAAGTGCCATCATTTGTATCGTAGGCCCC
>JAVTVJ010004973.1:0-15935 GCA_034509425.1 Eopsaltria australis | reverse complement strand
TGGCTTTGGCAAGAGGGACATGTGGCCACTATTGACCTCGCCTGCTCCAAGGATAGATGAAACATCCTTCGCAGAGCGGAGGCGTTTTGGTGAAAAAATTGGTGGCTAAGGCGAGCCTGTGCGACTGTGTCAGGTGTAGAACACGCCTGCACAGGCATCGCTAGCGCGTCTGCCCTGGCGTTACCTTCCACAATGAAACCAGGAAGGTTTGAATGTGACCTGACATGCATCACAAAGAAAGGATGCTTGCGGTGGGACAGGAGCTGTAATAAAAACGCAAGCAGCCCAAACAATTTCTTGTTCTTAACTTCCCTTAATAATGAGTGCTCTGCTCTGGAGACAATTCCGGCTACATAGGCCGAATCAGTGACCAAATTAATAGGTCGCTCCTGGAACCTCTCAAATACCCTAACGACGGCTGCCAACTCGGCAATTTGAGGAGAACCCTCAACTGTCTGCACCTCCTCATCCCACTCAGAGGTGACTGGGTCCTTCCAAGTCAACACAGACTTACAGGAGGATCCAGAGCCGTCTGTAAAAACTGTTAAGGCATTTGGAATTGGCTTTTTACTTTGAAGGAAGTTTGGGGCCAAATGGAATTCCGAATTAAATAAATGATGTTTGAGTTTTTGAGGGCCATTTTTTCCGGAAAAGTTCTCGAGGGCTAATTGCAGACACTCACTCTCCTGGAAGACACTCTCAAACTGGTCTTTCTTCCAGGGAGTTTGGATGCATGTAAAATCACATCCGGCCAAGGTGCGGAGTCGCTGCCGAGCTTTGGTGATTAGCTCGGCCACCAACTCCTGTGGCCTTGTGATGGTCTTGGATGGTGTATTGGGCAAAAAGACCCATTCCACTATCAGGAGAGAATCTTTTGCTCCCCCATCCCACTGAAAGATTAACCCGTAATATTTAGGTGTCTGCCCCAAAACGGTGAACCTAAAAGAGAGCATCGGGTTAATCCTATGTGCTCTCTTGCTAGCTAATGCAGTCAACACTTTACCCACTGCCTCTTCGGCATCCGCAGTCAGCTCGATAGGTGAATCCAAGGTGTGGCCTCCACGCAGCAACTGGAACAGCGGATCTAGGTCGGTGTTCTTGAGTCCCAAAAAGGGACGGACCCAGTTGATTGAGCCGCACAACTGGTGGAGCTCCCTCAAGGTGGATGGTTTCTCTTGAAGCGACATCAGTTGCGGCTCTATGGTGGACTCTGAGATTCGGGATCCTAAGTAGTTCCAGGGCGACGTCCGTTGTATCTTCTTAAGGTTGATGGTCATCCCTGCGCCTTGAATTGCTTTCACAACCTCGTTCAGCGCAGGCTCTAAAATAACTTGTTCAGGGGCACACACTAAAATATCGTCCATGTAATGTAGCAGCTTCACCCTAGGGAATGCCTTTCTAATTGGAGAGAGTAGCCCAGAGACGTACCACTGGCATATAGAGGGGCTGTTCTTCATGCCCTGCGGGAGTACGAGCCAGTGGTACCTCTTCATGGGCTCCTCTCTGTTCAACGATGGAACAGAGAAGGCGAATTTTGGGGCATCTTCTGGGTGAAGTGGTATAGAAAAAAAGCAATCTTTAATATCTATGATCACAATGGGCCATCCTCTGGGCAACATAGCGGGTGATGGAAGACCTGGTTGTAAAGGTCCCATTTCCTCCATGACCGCGTTTATGGCTCGCAGGTCATGGAGCAGTCTCCATTCATTAGATTTTGGCTTCTTTAACACAAAGACTGGCGAGTTCCAGGGACTGTGGGATGGAGCAAGCCGACCCTTTTGGAGCTGCTCTTCTACTAGTTGGTGAAGCGCGCTTAACTTTTCACCACGCAGGGGCCACTGCTCTATACGAATAGGTGTCTTACTGAGCCATCTCAACGATGGTACAGGGGGCCTCGCGCGCACGGCAGTGGCCCCGACTAGAAATCCCGTGGAGGGATCTCCAGCCGAGCTCCCCATTGATCTAATAAGTCCCTTCCCCACAGGGTAAACCCTGAGGGTACTATAAATGGTCGGACAGTCCCCACATGTCCATCAGGTCCCTCCACGATGATTTCGGAGGTGCTCCTTTTAGCTGAAACAGTGCCTCCCACTCCCCTAAGGGATTCATCCAAGTCCTTTTTGCCCCAGCCAGAGGGCCACTCGGTCTCCACTATGATAGTGACGTCGGAGCCGGTGTCTAGCATGCCCTGACGACTGGCTGATAGCGTGCCATTGGTGAGTTTGCACTCCATAAAAGGTTTTTCTCTGCCTACAACCTGAGTCCACAAACAAAAGGGGGTGCATGTATCACGGGGAATGTTGTCTGGGAGTACTATCGCTTGGCCCAGCCAAGTTCCCTTGGGCAGGAACCACGGTGCTGTGTTGAGACTGATGGTAATGCCTAACTGCCGACTGCGATGGTACTCCTTCACCTCTGGGATTACAAAAATTCCAGGGGGTCCCCGCACTGAATCACCTACTATCAAAATTGTCATGGATGTCTCAGGTGCGCCAACTAGGTTCACTGCGATGTGGTGTGGGTCTGTGTGAGTGAGATGTAAAACATACGAACTCACCACATCGTAGCGTCGGAAGTCCTCAGGTGTGATGGAAGGTGTATCCTGACATGATCTGGCAAGCTGATGGAATTGTGTCAGTTTCCTGTAGGATACCGTCGAGGACTTCTGGTCCGTCGGGTCAGCCCTTAATTTGTTGTTTGGGGAGCGCGGCACTGGCCCGCCCTCCTCTCTGCGTTTCCCGACGGCTGGTGGCAGCAGGGGCAGGGATGAGTCTGAGTATGGTGTCTGGACTCAGTGGACGAAGGTCAATGGTCACCTGTAGGAGACTTGCGACTCGAAGACTGGGAATTAGAGTCTTTCAAAGGAGCGCGACAGTCCCGTGCAAAGTGTCCCAAGTTCCCACAATTGTAGCATGGCCCTTGGGCCGCCATTGCCACAGGTGGCACATTGCGAACCTGTTTGAGCTTTGGCGGCGGTGGTGATTGGACATCGGGATTGGGTTCTGTTGGTTGGAACCGTATTTGCGAGCATCTTTCAGTAATTAACTCGATGGTAGGAGGGGGTTCAAGAGGTAACAGTTCAATTACTTTACGGCAAGTTTCATTGGCGTTTTCTCTCACTAGTTCTACCAACATCTCTTTTAACATCATCGGGTTAGTGATCACTTTCGCCATAGCTTCCCGAAGGCGATTCACAAATACTACAAACTTTTCTTGCGGCCCTTGTCAAATAGAAGTATAACTTTGAGGGGGTTCAGCGTCAGTGGACAGGTTAAACAGTACAGTTTTGGCCGCTCGCTGTATGTCCCTTAATGCATCTACTGGTATATTAGATGCTTGGTCTCTTGCCTCTATAAACTGTCCTTCCCCCATTAAATGCTCAATCGTTAATGCTGATTTATTAGGGTCATTCTTATATGAAGTTAACAATTTTTGAAGCTCACGGTTCCACCTCCGCTCCCATATCCAATAATCAGGCTCAATTAACAGGCTAGTCATTAACAATTTCAAATCATACGGGACCAATACAGATGTTTCAAAAGTCGCCGTTATAAGACCCTTAAAATATGGAGAGTTCCTGCCGAACTCTTGACTAGCTTTACATATGTCTTTCACCACCCATTGCTGTAGTGGTTCCCACCTAGCACTGCCACGTTGCCTGTTGTAAATGACTGGAGCGGCTAATGGCAAAGCCATTGCCGGCACCGGTGATGAGGGAGGCTCGATTGAGCATGCCTCAGCCCCCCTTTGTTTTTGTCCCGGACCGTGGGAACCGGAATCCCGACCGTGGGAAACCGGAAGAGGGGCGGTGGCTTCACTAGGAGGGGTGGGTGGAGGGGCGGGCGCCGTGACGGGGGGGGCGGGGTCGGGAGGGGGGACAGGTCTAGGCGGGACGGGAGGAGGGACAAGGGGCAGGTCCACCGTGTAGGAGGTGGGACGTCCTAAGGGGCGGGGGACCTCGTGGGCGGGTTCGGGGAGGGGACCCGACGCGGTTACATCATCGGCCGCTGGGGGAGAGACCGACGCATAATCACACGACCGGGGGTGGGTGGAGTAAGGGCTGGGGTAGGGGGGGTGAGGGGCGGGAAGGAAGGGATTCGCGCCTTTTCGCCACGCGCGCGCGCCTAAATCATAGTCAGAGCCGCCTCGCGGCAGGGTCGTCGATCCGCCATCTTGTGGCGCATCAAGAAAATCGCCGACGCCATTTTGGCGTGACGCACTTCTAATTTCACGAACCGCCGACTAACTGGGAGGGGGGGGGCGCGCGACCGGCGCAACTGGGGAAGCGGGGCTGGGGTAATGGGTGAGGAAGGGTTCTACCCCGATGTGGCCACCATCAGGATAGAAGGGGTTGGAGGGGGCTCCGCTACGGTGGGGACGTTCGGGGTCCCCGATTTCTCCCCGGGGTTTTTCAGGCTCCGGGGGTACCGGGGCGGAGACTCCCTCCGGGGCCGCGGGTGCAGGGGCAGGGGCTTCGGGATCGACTTTGGGATCGGAAGGGGTACCCGAAACGACCGAACTTTCCCCGCATGCAGTAAAAACTTTATAAATTAAGGTTTGTAAAGGAAAAAATTTCCGAACAGAAAGATTTCCGAGCTCAAAACATTCCGTTAACTTTTCCCCGACATCGTCCCAAAATAAAGGATCTAAAACCGAATTCGGATTTGAAAAAGGAACTGAAACAACCACCCATTTAAGGAATTTCTTTAAAAGCTTTTTCTCAAAAGGCTCCCCGAACTCTAATAATCTAAACTTTAAACTATAATACATAAACGTCAGCTCCCTCTCTCTTTTAGAAGAATGATTGCCCATCTTTCAAAAGAAAGGAAATTCCCCGCCTTTTAACAGAAGGAAAAAAAGCGGCAGCACTCACCACCGGAGGACTTCCAAAGCTCCTCACTGGCGACCTGCAGGCTTTTGTTCGGAGGACCGTCTCCTCGCGAACCGGCTACCAAATTAAATCCGAAAAGGGTAAAAGGACGGGGTCCTCGCCGAGGGTCCGGTTCTCCCGAGCGTCGAGATTTTCGGCGTCAGGAGGTCGCCGACCCTCCCCAAGACTGGCCTCTTAAAACGGAGGACAGTGCTTTGGGGACGTGGCCCTCAACTGCATCGTTCCCGGTTTCAGGGAAGCCGTCGTCCGCAATGCACAAAGAAATCGCGGGGTTGGGCGCCACGTATAAAAAAAAAAGAAAAAAAACGGCAGCGAGGCGCCGCGCGCGCGCCACTTATAAAAAAGCGGCGAAGCGCTGCGGGCGCGCTGCGGGCGCGACGATGATCTGCGCCTTGCTTCTCGAGTGCGGTTCCACCGGGCGGTAGTTGCCTCAGCTCTCCCGAGTGTCGCCGAGAGGGCTAACCCTCAGGTGC
The DNA here is from genome assembly GCA_034509425.1 of Eopsaltria australis. Lineage (NCBI taxonomy): Eukaryota > Metazoa > Chordata > Aves > Passeriformes > Petroicidae > Eopsaltria > Eopsaltria australis. Next base: position 10,571 of record JAVTVJ010004973.1, on the reverse strand, counting down.
CCAAACGGTGGAGACCGCGACGGTCTCCTCAGGGATCTGAGGCGTGGGCGGGTCGCAGGTTATTTCCTGCACACCGCAGTCAACGGCGAGGAAAAAAGGAGCGACTCCTCAGTAGGGCAGCAGAAGGGTTTTTATTCCTCCTCGTCCCAGAGCTGAAGAGCCCCGAATGACGCAGTGCAAGGTCTTTTACCATCGGCTAGCAACCAATCACAAACGAGGTAAAGGGCGGAGATGGGGAGGGGATTAGGGATTACAACCAACCGGAATAGGGAAGGGGAGGGATCAGGGGCCGGGAACGAATCACAGTTACAAGGAATATGAATCTTCCAGAAAGGAGGCATATACTTAAACGTTACAAACAGTCTAACTATCCACTAATAACAACGGGGAGGAACGAAGGCGGGCTGGGACTACACCATCGTGACTGTGGAGCGTGGGGGATTTTTCCCACGGAATGGTCTGCTCCACCACGACTTCTTTGAGGGCTTCTGGGAGTTGGTTTCCATAGAAACCACTCCTACAGTGTTTAAGATTACTGCAGAATCACCTACCCCAACCCCATCCACGTCCCCAGCCAAGACTAGCACAGCGTGACCTGCCTCTTCCACCCCAGCTGAAGGCAGGTGCCTGTCAACACCACAGTGACCTCTACATCCCAGACGAGCAAAATTCCCAGTGCAGATCACGGTGCCCCTGTCGGTGGATCCACCATGTCCAGCACCACCAGAAGAGATTTGGGACTTGATGGGACCTTGGGAATTCGAGGGATGGGTTGGCTGTCCCTTTGGAGGTGGTTTTGCAGGAGTCTCTGATTGTTTTGTTAGTTACTTGTATAGGAATGTTTCTGACCATTTTTCGCTGTTTCATGTATAATTAGCTGTTGAAGTGTTTAGTCCGCGTACCTTTCGTTGATCAGGAAAGCTTCCTTTTAAACAAAGAACGGGGAGATGTGGTTGGCCGTTGAGGCTACCACTGAGGCCCAGGAAGATCCGGAAGGTCCCAAGAGATCTAAGGGGCCATGGTGGAGGGTTGCTCGGGTTTGAGAATCCTCCCCTTCCCTCTGGAGGATAATAGTTTCTTCCACGTGATTGATGGGTTCTTCCTATGTTAATTGTACCCCCCTGATTGGGCTGTCTGTTCTCTACCCCTTATGCATATGTATCTGTATCTAGAAGGTTCTGTGCTACTCGGTACTCCATTGGTTGTGGTTCTCTCTCTCCTCCCCTTCCTTCTCCTTATTGGACTGTGTAAGCTTGTCCCACCTTCCCCCCCACCCCACCCCACCCCTGGACCCTCAGCTGATTGGTTGTTTGTTGCTGTATAAAAGTCTGTGCTCTCCTTTGTTCTGGGTCTTCTGTCCCTGGACCCATTTGAGCGAGGAACTGTTAATAAACTCCTCGGATACCCACACAGAAGATCCCTCCCTTATTCTTTACCCCTGGACCTGCTAGGACTTGTCTCTGTGCCCACCGGCAGGGTAGCAGAGTCAGCAGCAGGAGCTTAAGCAGCCCCACCAGAGCGGCTCCACAAGGGACACTTCTGGGACACGCTGCTGGTCTCTGTCCACTAGGACAGTCCCCGCGCAGGCTATAGTCATGGCTTTAAAAAAAACACAGAGAGACAATTTGTTTAGCGCTAGAATATTCACATTCTTCTCTCAGTACATACACTAATATGCTAATACTTTTTCTTCCTCAGCTCCTGACTGTTTCATTTCTCTTTATCTTGTGGAAGGCTCAAAGCATGAACACCTTTATCACACAGACCATGAAAGAGGAAAACATGTACTTGAATTCACTCAAATGGAAAAGAAACTAGGAATCTCCCTTCATCATTCATTTTCTGGGAGGATGGTCTATCCATTATGATATTCAGTATGATATGGGTAGACTCTTCCTTTCTTTACAAAAGGGAAAAGTGGCCTCGTGCTGTTTTATTCAGAAGCAGCAGTCTTCTGCTGTCCTGGTGGTACCTGACAGCTGAGCAGAAACGAGGCTCCTAGACTTCTAAGCCTGATCTCAGAAAAAGGGATTAAGGGCCAGACATGTTCCTGAGATCTGTGCATTTTTGACTCAGCCTCCAAGGTGGTCCACCTTGTGCTTAATGGGCATTAAACCTCAGGGCACAGCTGCAGGGTTTGGATTTTGTCTGGGGCAAGGACATGTTCAGCCCCCAGCTGCAGAGAATGTGAAACTTTTCCTTGGATCCACTCTACCTTTCCTCTTGCCTGACTGAAGCCAGCCCTTTGACTAAGCAGTACTTAGAGAAGATAACTGCAAATCTGGGGAAGATGGAGTCTGCAGAGCTCCCTGAATGGTCCTCAACAACTTTTAACTTCATCACAGTCAGTTCCTTCATAACCCTGTGTAGTGGTTTTAATTTGCCTGTTCGAGTTTCTGGCTAAACGCCAGCACACTTACTAAAATTACTTAATTTTAGTTATGAGATAAGGATTAGAAGTAGGCAAAGCAGGTTTAGACTTTAAGGAATATAAAGAGAATTTATTAACAGACTTAAAAAGGAATAATAACAATCAGGAATCAGAACAAAACCTTTAGAACACCCTTCTTCCCCTCCCCACCTCTCCATTTCTTTCCCACCAACCATACAAAAAGACAACACTTCGACTTTTAGTTTACCACCTCTGGAATATTCCTTTTCTCAGTTCATGTAGGGAGAGAAGTTTTCTCTTGCTTTACCATGTTGATTCCCATAGGAAATACAGTTCCTATGGTTTTCAACCCCAATACAAACAGTCGCCTGGAAGGAAAAGATCTGCTTGTTTTGGAAAATCCTTCCTACTTTAGTATCTTCCCCAGGACTACTACAATGGGCATATGATGGTCGCTGAGGTACTCTTTTGAGGATGAACATTTCTATTACGGCGACAACTAAATCCCCTTTTCTCATTATCGGCAGCATAAGTCTTCTTCTATTATTCCAGGGCAAGGAATCTTTGCACAGGAGTCTTAGTCCACTGGCTGTAGCTAGAACATTCCATCCCCCCTTTTCACTCTTTTAGACCATTGTTCATGTATTACAAGGTGTATTATAGCCGAGTTTATCAACATGTCTTTACAAGAGAAGTTTCAGCCTTAAAATTTAGGCACTCCTCATTTCCTCTGGATATACGCCTTGCTTCATTCATTAACTTGGAGTCATTATGTTGTACCTTTTGTAGGTGTCTTTATCTTTTCTATTTCTGTGTGGGGGAAAACAGGTGTTTTCAAGTCCCATCTTGATATTGAAAAGGTTAATTTGTCTCTTAGTTAAGCGATGGTCACATGACCTCTGCCCGCATTGTTTAAGTGTAGCATTCCCAGCGCCCAAACTGAGGGAAAGGAGGCGGCCTGCGCCACTCTTCATCTAAGCCGCGTCTGAGTCGCAGGGGGCCCTGCCCGAGCCCTCTCCCACGCTGGGCTGTGTGCAGAGCGGGGCCGGTGGGGCCGCGTCCAAGCTGCAGGGGGCCCGGCCCGAGCCCTCTCTTGCGCCGGGCCACGCTGCGGAGCCAGCCCGGGCCGACCCAGCGGGACTGGCAGGGCCACATCCGAGCTGCAAGGGGCCGGCCCAGGCTTTCTCCTGAAACAGGGGATTTAAGAGTTAAAACTTAGAGTAGATGAAACAATAAGATTCATTATCCTGTTCTCCAAGGACGGAGGGGAGGCTGAAGAGATAAGGGGGGCCCTTCAAAAGATATCTGGTTTCTGTCAAAATGTTGCTGAGCTTGCAGAAATAAAAAGGGGCCACCACAGCAAAAGAAAGAACACGCATGTGCAAAACTCGTGGGGTCAAAAATTCATGTGAGGTAGAATCCTCTTACTTCATCCTTTCAAGCCCCCAGACTCAAATTAAGACCACCAACTCAATAAAAGGGACGGATTGCGCAGCCGCAACTGATTTACATACGAAGCGGAGAGCAGGCGGGGACAGGTAATAAATATGTATAGGCGTTATAGAATATGCATGCTTTTTGTAGATAAATAGGTGATTAGAAGCTGTAAAAAGGTACGCAGGATTTGGGAAGGTGCTCTCCCCCTGCGTCCGGCGCTGAATAAAATACGTACCTACTTTACAACTCTAACAGGTTGTGGAGTCTTTATACCGCGTGTCACTCCCGCGCTGGACTGTGTGCAGAGCCGTCCCGGCCCGGCCAGATGGGACGGGGTCGGCAAGGCTGATGTCACCTCGGCCTGGGGCAGCAGAATGAAGCCCCTCTCGGCTCAGCCGGAGCCGAGTGGAGCAGACCTGGCTCCCCTGCCCGTAGCTGCCGTGAGGGGTCAAAGAGCAGCCCAGGCCCCCCATTCTCCCTCCCCCTCCACGCCATCTCGCCCGACAGCCAAGCCTCGTGGCTTGGCTGGACCTCACCAGACAGCGCGGAGGGGAGAGAGCGAGGTCTTTTCTCAGTCGGCCAGAAGTTAAAAGATGGTTTCTTCAGATCCCCTCCTGGTTTTATGAGTTCTGGAGGCAGAAACTGTAATACCTCCTTTTGGATGTGTCAGTTCCGGCTTCACCTCCTTCCTTCTGCACCGGACATTCCACCTAAGGTTACCCCATGACACCCTGACATCAGTGACAGACAATGGCTCTGCCATTATTTACAGATCTTCATTTGATGTTTCTCTTCTAACAATAAATTCTCGGTTCTCTGAGGCATCTATCTGGAAGGTCTTAAAATTTAAGTGTAGATATGTTGAGGCTCTCCAGGTTCTTTGCACACATGATCCATTGTCCTGACAAAGATGCTTCCTTCACACCTCAGCTGTTACTGTGACATTGATAATGTAGGGCATAATTTCAGAATCAATGAATTTTTGCACTTCTCTGTAGTTGCTCTGTAAATGGTAGAAATTTTAGCTAATATGAGACTACCCACTTTATTTTTTCCTTTTACATTCTAAAAAATATGCAATATGTAAGCAGCCTGCATAAATTAATTCATTCAGGATAACTTAAATTTGACTAATTTAAAGGATTAAAAAGAATTTTTATACAGAAAGTATAGTCCTATTGAAGTGCAAATGACTTCAGCAACTTGCATTCCCCAGGAAACACCACTATGTAGATCTTTAAAGCAGCAGTGATATATGCTAGAGAAGCAGGTGATGTCAGCGTGGCTGTGTGGCAAGACTGTGGGTGTCTAGAGATGATGGAGAAGCTCCAGAAGCTTGCCTTTGTCACTTGACTGGGGTGGAAGGAAGTTCGTCCTCCTATTCATATTGATTCTGACAGAAACCACATCCAAATGTTTAAAAAAATTGGCCGAAGTAATTGAATTTACTGAGGACAACTGAACGCTTATTTTCAGCCATTCATCCTCATGCTGCCTGGGTTTTCTGTACTGTCTGCCAGGAGGAAAACAGCCCAGAGCACCCATTTCACACAGCTTTATTGAAAAAGTCTTTTTATATGACAAAGTTTGATATGTGGCTTTCTGAAAATTCCAGGACATGGCAGACCCTCAAAAATCAATCTTTGATTTTAACGTGTTGTATTGGGTCTGACTGGGGTAAAGCTCACAGCCCTTACAGTGCTGTACTTTGCTTTGGTAGCTGGCGTCGATAACAGAGCAGTGTTTTGGCTACTGCCAAGCTGTGCTGTCCCTGTGACATTCCTTCACCCACTGAAGGGGATGGGGGTGGGCAAGATCCTGGGAGGGGACACCAGCAGGCCAGCTGACCCCAGTCAGCCAAAGGGATATTCCATACCATATGACATCAGCTCAGATATATAAGGGAAGGAAGGGAGGAGGAGGCACTCAGGGCTGGTCCATGTTTGCCTTCTTGAACAACCGTCACATGTGCTGAAACCCTGCTTCCCAGAAAGTGTCCGGACATCGCTGCTGATGGGAAGTAGAGACTGATTGTTTTCCGTTCTGCTCTTGCGCGTGCAACTTTCAACTTGCTTGTTCTATTTTTTTTTCCCACTGTAATAAAACTGCCTTTTCTTACCCTGATAGTCTTTTTCAATATTATCCTCTCCCCTCTCCCAGTGGGAGAGTGAATGATAGAGTGACTGAGTGGGCACCTGGCACCTGGCCAGGGTCAACCCACGACACGTGTCTACGTCTGATATGTAGTACAAAACCTCTCCATCTGATCTTAACAGCATGCTTTATTTTTCTTGCTCACACACAAGGACAGTTCTCACAACCTGACAAATTGCCAAGCACCACTGCTAGACTTTGTCTGGTGTGGTAATCAGGCTCTAGATAATTTCCTAGTGTTTTACCCAACTGGAAGGGAATTTGACCAGGATGATAACTACTGAGGAACTGTCTTCCAAAATGCCTGGTATTAGCCATTGGTTTCCTGATACTGGTTGCCTATGAGCCTCCCAAGAGGCTTGTTAGGCCAGGAAGAAGTGACCATGTTCCATGTTGTCCTGACTAGAGGACAGCAAAGGCTGGTTAAGCAGTCAGCTCTCCTGGAACCACATACTCAGGACTGGTGTAGTCAGATACTGACTATTAACAGGATAAAATAAGGATCTTACACAAAGCAATTAAGTCAGGCTCAGGTTTACCTCTAAAGAAGTTAAATTTGTATCTCACCAAATAACAATGCCTGCAGCTCCCAGGGTACTCTCTCCAAGAGTGTTAAAAAGATCTTGCTACAGTGAAAAGAATAAAGACATCACTGCCAGGTTAATTCAGCATTTCACAGCCTTTCTAAAGTAATCCAGTGGTATGTTATGTGCCTGTCTCTCAGACTAGGACTTCATTCTGGTCCCTATGAACTATATTTTATTCTGGCTAAAAGTTTGCTGTCTAGACAAGTATTAAACTGAAGTTGAAAACTTTGGTACTGCCTGAGATATTGGTAATAAGGAAGAGAATAAACTGGGGGGAAAAAGCATTTTAATCCACTTGGATGCAAAAATTTAATCACATTATTCGATAACTCATCAATTACTAGAAGCAACTTAAATCCTTTCATTAAAGTGGGATTTTTACATGAGATTTCCCCAAAACATTGCCTCAGTTCTCTTTCTCCTGATAAGCGGAAGGAGAGAGCCATTTTGCTGTGTCAGTTTTCAGTCCCTCTCCAATTTGAAAGATGAGATTCCAAAGGCATGCATTGTTCTTGCTGCTTTCCCTAGGAACTCACTCAGATTCTTACAAAAACCTAGAAAAAGTAACCGTAAATGGGCCCACACTATAGGAGGGAAATACCAGCATTGTGCTGTTGCCTTTTCCCCCAACCTGGAAAAGAAACTCGAGATCATTTTAGCAAGGAGGTAATATAAAAGATCTTTATTTTGAAGGTCTTCAGGAGCAGTTATGGAAAGGTGTCCATAAAAGCCCACCCCCTCCAGGGGTGAGGACATATTTATAGCTTTTAGGAAATTAGCATAATTGATTAAAAGCACCAATAAGGAGAACAAGTGGTGATTCAGTTCCCTCCCAGGTCCAGCCCCTTCTCTGGAGCCCCCCTCTCAGAGCTGGCTCTACTTTGCTTATGAAAATGTACCTCAGAGGTGTTCTCGGCCTTGGTTCCCAGGAAGAACCAAGATAGGACAGGGCCTTGCACCCCCTGGGGCTTGGAGCTCTGGAATTTGTTTTGTCTTTCTGCTTAGGGAAAGGCCATGGAAAAGTACTGGGAAAACTAGCTATTAATACAGTAGGCTGCAGAGCTACAAATATATGTGCAAAGAATACAGAGAACATATAAAAGAAAAAAAGGCAGAAACCAAACAGCATCTGTGCAACCTTAAATGAAAGAGAAAATGCAACACTTGGCAAATTTTAAGAATTTCAATTACAATATTTTTTCAAGTTTATATTCTTTCTAGTTTTGGTCTGGAGTGATGTCTTTCACTGTCCTGCTCATATAGCAAGCTGTAAGGAGAAGGTATTTGGTGGTTGGATATTTATCCTTGATTTGAACCATGACTAAGGATCAGCAACAAGTGAATTACTATGCTACAAGCACAGAATTTGAAAGGCCATTGATAAGCGACTTCTTAGACACTATCACTGATTTTGGGGAGTTTGAGGGCCACAGTACATCAAGAAATGACTTGATGTGAAAAAAAATTCACAGAGATATGTTGCCTAAAGGGGAAAAGAGGCAGGAACTGGACATAAAATGTCAGAGGATGCAGCAGTTATTGATATCTGTCTATCCTCTCCTTGCAAAGCTAAGGAAGAGCAAGCTGGGTAAAACAACCAAGGCAGATGTCTCCATGTCCTTTAAAGTCTTCAAGACCAAGAGAAGTGAAGCCCCTTGCTGGGAAGTGTAGTGGGTGAGTAAAGGCAGTGATAAGGGAGTAGTGAGACCTAATAGAAGAGGGAGCTAATGTTCCTTCTGAGACAGGATGCCAACTTCTGATTCAGTACCTGGGATGAAAATTCAGACATAGCCTTGAAAAGCAAATACAGTTTACTTGCTAAACTCTGAAACAGAGAAACTAGGGTCTACTCATAGTGCAGTCACTGTTTACAGGTGAGAATAGAACCAGGGCAGTGACAGACAAGTCATGCTGCTTTTTCACAGGAAGTCTACTGCCCTCATCCAGGTTCTGGGAGGATGTCCAGAATCACATAAAAAATGCCTAGGTAATTGACTTATCTCAAAAATACTGTTATGTGTGTGTTTGTTTGTATTCAGCTCATGTGAGCAGTACTCCTCTTTTCTGGGGCACCATTGGTCTGGCCCAGTGTAGGTATTATGGGACTAAATTAAATGGTTTTGAGGTGGAGGCATGCAGAAAGAGTGCTGGTTCCAATTTCCCATTCTTATGTACACAGAACAAGTTCCTAACATCTCTGCCTCAGTTTCCCTTCTAAAAAAAGGGCAGGTGTCTGGGGATTAGTGATTGCATACCTGAGCAGAAGAAAGTACATCAGGGAGGATTCATGTATTAACAGCCTCCTGTGTACTACGTCAAATTTCCGAAATCCTCTTAATCCATTCAAATGCACGCTTGAGTACAGCCTAGTTAGGAATTAAAACAAAAAAGGGGGAAAAAAGGTATTCAAGGCTGTGTTTTTTCTTCTCAACACTGCGCTCTTTAAAGCATGTGGATAATTATCATGAACCAGCAGAGCTGGCCCAAGTAGGAGGTTTTCCATCCTGATGCACCATCTGCAAGAATGGTTAAAGGATAAATGCAGCCCACATTGTTCCAGCAAATTTTCCAATAGAGAGAGCTAATAAAGGCTCCTCTCTATATCCTAGTCAGGTATATACAAATACAGGCAAAGCATAATCTTGGGATGTCATGGAGGAAATCCTTATGGATTCATTCAACCTAAACTGAGAAAAGTACAAAATGTTTTTGACTGTTTCCAAGGGGTTTCTAAATGTCAGTGGAAAGATACAGGGCTGTAAAGCTATTCCAGAGACAGGAAAATTCATTGTTCCTCAAAACTTCACTCTTTGGGCAGGAACCAGTGTAGTTCTAATAATGGAAACTGTAATTATGACAGTCAGGGTATAAGTAGCATTCCCACAGGCCCTTTGGTTTGCTTTTCATTCCTAATGCAGTTGTTTCCTTCATGAAAGTTTTTGCACTTTCTTCAAAGGAAACTGGTAACATTCAACATCATTTGCTGAAATATTCCCTTCCATTTCAGTTATGAGTTTCCTGGACTTTCTTCTGTATACATCTTTTGCACCACAGTTGCAGGCCCTGAGGTATCCAGTGTGCCTAGTCTGTGACAGCTACCCCAGTGAAGACGTTAGCTGGGATGTAATAGTTAATGCCGTGCCATTTTTTTTGGATGAAAACTGAATTTTTAGGGTATGCCACCATTAACACAGACTTCCTGTGGTGTGCCTGCCCTCTTGCTTTAGCTAGGGGGCTTCAAATCATATAGAACATTTTCAGGTTCAGTAAATCATACCTCAGGAAGCACAGTTCTGTCAGCCATTCCAGGAGTCCTGAAAGGTTTACTCTCCCAAAATGGTGATCAGGCTGATTTCAAAGCAAGAGAAATCCAGATGAGTGGTATGTGCAGCCATGCCAGGGGCTGCAAGGTGAACAATGCATAACTGTGTTTCATTTCCAGGAAGTACTTTCATGGCTTAAGAGATGACATTGGGCAGATGTTGTGGGTTGACCCTGGCTGGGTGCCAGGTGCCCACTCAGTCACTCTATCACTCCCTCTCCCACTGGGAGAGGGGAGAGAATAATATGGAGGAAAACTAGCAGGGTAAGATAAGGCAGTTTATTACAGTAGAAAGCAGAAAACAAACGGGGATCTGCACACGCAAGAACTAGAGAGGAAAAAAACAATCAGTCTCTACTTCCCATCAGTAGCGATGTCCGGACACTTTCTGGGAAGCAGGGCTTCAGCACATGTGACGGTTGTTCAAGGAGGCAAACATGGACAAGCCCTGAGTGCCTCCTCCTCTCTTCCTTCCCTTATATATCTGAGCTGATGTCATATGGTATGGAATATCCCTTTGGCTGACTGGGGTCAGCTGGCCTGCTGGTGTCCCCTCCCAGGATCTTGCCCACCCCCATCCCCTTCAGTGGGGGAAGGAATGTCACAGGGACAGCACAGCTTGGCAGTAGCCAAAACACTGCTCTGGTATCAACGCCAGCTACCAAAGCAAAGTACAGCA
>JAVTVJ010004970.1:0-12210 GCA_034509425.1 Eopsaltria australis | reverse complement strand
CCCCTAAACCCCACAGGGATCCACAAAATCCACCAAATTTCACCCCACAATCCCCCATATTCTACCTGGGACCCCCATCATCCCCTACATTTCCCGCCAAAGCCCTCAGATCGCCTCCAAACCCACTGCGTTAGCGCCACCTAGTGGCCGGGAGGTCTCAGTGCCTGCCGGGCTAGAGCCAGGCCGAGCAGGAGCTGCGCATGCGCTGCCTGCTGGGGGAGGAGTCGCCCGTCAGGCCACGCCCCTGGGTGCGGGACCGCGGCCGCTATGCAAATGAGGCGGCCTTAGATGGGAAAAATGACCAAATGTGAAAAAGATGGCTGAAAATGGAGGAAAATGCGTTTTTTAGGGGGGAAAAGGGGGATCTGGGGGCAGTTTGGGGGGATTTGGGGAAAATTGGGGCAGTTCTGGGTCATTTTGGGGACTTTTTGGGGAAGTTTTGGATCATTTTGGGTCTTTGGAGGGCTTGGGGAAACACTTGATGCAAATGATGTAAATGCGATTAATTAACGCTGATGGACTCCACTTTTCATGCAAATGAAGTTTATTGCAAGGAAATTAATAAGATTTAATTGAATCATGCCTGTATTTATGCAAATAAATGATGAATATTCACCGACTATACGCAAATGAGGTTGGAGTGTGGATGTTGGTGTTAAGCCACGCCCCTTGTGCTTCAAACAAGGCCCCGTGATCACTGGGTGTGGCCACGCCCTTTATGCTAATCAGGGACAAATATGGCCAGCCCAAAATCCCCATCAAATTCACCCCAAAATCCTGCTCAGATCCTTCTAAACCCCTCAGGGACCCCCAAAATCCCCCAAATTCACCCCAAAATCCACTTCAGATCCCCCTAAGACCCTCAGGGACACCCAAAATTCCCCCAAATTCACCCCAAAATCCACTTCAGGTGCCGCTAAACCCCTCAGGGATCCCCAAAATCCACCAAATTCACCCCACAATCCCCCATATTCTACCTGGGACCCCCATCATCCCCTACATTTCCCCCCACAGCCCTCAGATTGCCTCCAAACCCACTGCGTTAGCGCCACCTAGTGGCCGGGAGGTCTCAGTGCCTGCCGGGCTAGAGCCAGGCCGAGCAGGAGCTGCGCATGCGCCGCCTGCTGGGGGAGGAGTCGCCCGTCAGGCCACGGCCCTGGGGGCGGGGCCGCGGCCGCTATGCAAATGAGGCGGCCTTAGATGGGAAAAATGAGCAAATATGGAAAAGATGGCTGAAAATGGAGGAAAATGCGGTTTTTAGGGGGGAAAAAGGGGATCTGGGGGCAGTTTGGGGGGATTTGGGGAAAATTGGGGCAGTTCTGGGTCATTTTGGGTCATTTTGGAGGGCTTGGGGAAACACTTGATGCAAATGATGGAAATGCGATTAATTAACGCTGATGGACTCTGCTTTTCATGCAAATGAAGTTTATTGCAAGGGAATGAATAAGATTTAATTGAATCACGCCTGTATTTATGCAAATAAATGATGAATATTCACCGACTATACGCAAATGAGGTTGGAGTGTGGATGTTGGTGTTCGGCCACGCCCCTTTTGATTCAAACAAGGCCCCGTGATCACTGGTGTGGCCACGCCCTTTATGCTAATGAGGGACAAAAATGGTCAGCCCAAAACCCCCCAAATTCACCCCAAAATCCTGCTCAGATCCTTCTAAACCCCTCAGGGACCCCCAAAATCCCCCAAATTCACCCCAAACTCCACTTCAGGTGCCCCTAAACCTCTCAGAGATTCCCCAAAATCCACCAAATTCACCCCACAATCCCCCATATTCTACCTGGGACCCCCATCATCCCCTACATTTCCCCCCAAAGCCCTCAGATCGCCTCTAAACCCACTGCATTAGCGCCACCTAGTGGCCGGGAGGTCTCAGTACCTGCCGGGCTAGAGCCAGGCCGAGCAGGAGCTGCGCATGCGCCGCCTGCTGGGGGAGGAGTCGCCCGTCAGGCCACGCCCCTGGGGGCGGGGCCGCGGACGCTATGCAAATGAGGTGGCCTTAGATGGGAAAAATGAGCAACTATGGAAAAGATGGCTGAAAATGGAGGAAAATGCGGTTTTTAGGGGGGAAACGGGGGATCTGGGGGCAGTTTGGGGGGATTTGGGGAAAATTTGGGCAGTTCTGGGTCATTTTGGGGACTTTTTGGGGCAGTTCTGGGTCATTTTGGGTCTTTTGGAGGGCTTGGGGAAACATGATGCAAATGATGGAAATGCGATTAATTAACGCTGATGGACTCTGCTTTTCATGCAAATGAAGTTTATTGCAAGGAAATTAATAAGATTTAATTGAATCACGCCTGTATTTATGCAAATAAATGATGAATATTCACCGACTATACGCAAATGAGGTTGGAGTGTGGATGTTGGTGTTAGGCCACGCCCCTTTTGATTCAACAAGGCCCCGTGATCACGGGGTGTGGCCACGCCCTTTATGCTAATGAGGGAAAAACATGGTCAGCCCAAAATCCCCCTAATTCACCCCAAAATCCTGCTCAGATCCTTCTAAACCCCTCAGGGACCCCCAAAATCCCCCAAATTCACCCCAAAATCCACCTCAGGTGCCCCTAAACCGCTCAGGGACACCCAAAATCCCCCAAATTCACCCTAAAATCCACTTCAGGTGCCCCTAAACCCCTCAGGGATCCCCAAAATCCACCAAATTCACCTCACAATCCCCCATATTCTACCTGGGACCCCCATCATCCCCTACATTTCCCCCCAAAGCCCTCAGATCGCCTCAAAACCCACTGCGTTAGCGCCAACTAGTGGCCGGGAGGTCTCAGTGCCTGCCGGGCTAGAGCCAGGCCGAGCAGGAGCTGCGCATGCGCCGCCTGCTGGGGGAGGAGTCGCCCGTCAGGCCACGCCCCTGGGGGCGGGGCAGCGGACGCTATGCAAATGAGGCGGCCTTAGATGGGAAAAATGAGCAACTATGGAAAAGATGGCTGAAAATGGAGGAAAATGCGGTTTTTAGGGGGGAAACGGGGATCTGGGGGCAGTTTGGGAGGATTTGGGGAAAATTGGGGCAGTTCTGGGTCATTTTTGGGACTTTTTGGGGAAGTTTTGGGTCATTTTGGGTCTTTTGGAGGGCTTGGGGAAACACTTGATGCAAATGATGGAAATGCGATTAATTAACGCTGATGGACTCTGCTTTTCATGCAAATGAAGTTTATTGCAAGGGAATGAATAAGATCTAATTGAATCACGCCTGAATTTATGCAAAAAAATGATGAATATTCACCGACTATACGCAAATGAGGTTGGAGGTGGATGTTGGTGTTAGGCCACGCCTTTGATTCAAACAAGGCCTGTGATCACCAGGCCACGCCCTTATGTTAATCATCAGGGACAAATATGGTCAACAAAACCCCCAACACCCCAAAATCCTGCCTGATCCTTCTAAAACCCCTTCAGGGACCCCCAAAACTCTAAATTCAATTCTATAAATCCACCTCTAGATCCCTCAGCTTCAGGGGACACCCAAATCCCCCAAATTCACCCCAAAATCCACTTCAGGTGCCCCTAAACCCCTCAGGGATCCCCAAAATCCACCAAATTCACCCCACAATCCCCCATATTCTACCTGGGACCCCCATCATCCCCTACATTTCCCCCCAAAGCCCTCAGATCGCCTCAAAACCCATTGCGTTAGCGCCACCTAGTGGCCGGGAGGTCTCAGTGCCTGCCGGGCTAGAGCCAGGCCGAGCAGGAGCTGCGCATGCGCCGCCTGCTGGGGGAGGAGTCGCCCGTCAGGCCACGGCCCTGGGGGCGGGGCCGCGGACGCTATGCAAATGAGGCGGCCTTAGATGGGAAAAATGACCAAATATGGAAAAGATGGCTGAAAATGGAGGAAAATGCCGTTTTTAGGGGGGAAAAGGGGGATCTGGGGGCAGTTTGGGGGGATTTGGGGAAAATTGGGGCAGTTCTGGGTCATTTTGGGGACTTTTTGGGGAAGTTTTGGATCATTTTGGGTCTTTGGAGGGCTTGGGGAAACACTTGATGCAAATGATGTAAATGCGATTAATTAACGCTGATAATCTGCTTTTCATGCAAATGAAGTTTATTGCAAGGGAATGAATAAGATTTAATTGAATCACGCCTGTATTTATGCAAAAAAATGAGGAATATTCTCCGACTATACGCAAATGAGGTTGGAGTGTGGATGTTGGTGTTAGGCCACGCCCCTTTTGATTCAAACAAGGCCCCGTGATCACTGGGTGTGGCCACGCCCTTTATGCTAATCAGGGACAAATATGTTCAGCCCAAAATCCCCATTAAATTCACCCCCAAAATCCTGCTCAGATCCTTCTAAACCCCTCAGGGACCCCCAAAATCCCCCAAATTCACCCCAAAATCCACTTCAGATCCCCCTAAACCACTCAGGGACACCCAAAATCCCCCAAATTCACCCCAAAATCCACTTCAGGTGCCCCTAAACCCCTCAGGGATCCCCAAAATCCACCAAATTCACCCCACAATCCTCCATATTCTATCTGGGACCTCCATCATCCCCTACATTTCCCCCCAAAGCCCTCAGATCGCCTCAAAACCCACTGCAGTAGCGCCACCTAGTGGCCGGGAGGTCTCAGTGCCTGCCGGGCTAGAGCCAGGCCGAGCAGGAGCTGCGCATGCGCCGCCTGCTGGGGGAGGAGTCGCCCGTCAGGCCACGCCCCTGGGGCGCGGCCGCGGCCCTATGCAAGGAGGCGGCCTTAGATGGGAAAAATGAGCAACTATGGAAAAGATGGCTGAAAATGGAGGAAAATGCGGTTTATTTTGTGGGGAAAAGGGTCTGGGGCCAGTTTGGGCGATTGCGGGAAATTGGGCAGTTCTGGTCATTTTGGGGACTTTTTGGGGAAGTTTTGGGTCATTTTGGGTCCTTTGGAGGGCTTGGGGAAACACTTGATGCAAATGATGGAAATGCGATTAATTAACGCCGATGGACTCTGCTTTTCATGCAAATGAAGTTTATTGCAAGGGAATGAATAAGATTTAATTGAATCACGCCTGTATTTATGCAAAAAAAATGATGAATATTCACCGACTAGACGCAAATGAGGTTGGAGTGTGGATGTTGGTGTTAGGCCACGCCCCTTTTGATTCAAACAAGGCCCCGTGATCACTGGCTGTGGCCACGCCATTTATGCTAATGAGGGACAAATATGGTCAGCCCAAAACCCCCCAAATTCACACCAAAATCCTGCTCAGATCCTTCTAAACCCCTCAGGGACCCCCAAAATCCCACAAATTCAACCCAAAATCCACTTCAGGTGCCCCTAAACCTCTCAGGGACACCCAAAATCCCCCAAATTCACCCCAAAATCCACTTCAGGTGCCCCTAAACCCCTCAGGGATCCCCAAAATCCACCAAATTCACCCCACAATCCCCCATATTCTACCTGGGACCCCATCATCCCCTACATTTCCCCCCAAAGCCCTCAGATCGCCTCAAAACCCACTGCGTTAGCGCCACCTAGTGGCCGGGAGGTCTCAGTGCCTGCCGGGCTAGAGCCAGGGCGAGCAGGAGCTGCGCATGCGCCGCCTGCTGGGGGTGGAGTCGCCCGTCAGGCCACGGCCCTGGGGGCGGGGCCGCGGCCGCTATGCAAATGAGGCGGCCTTAGATGGGAAAAATGACCAACTATGGAAAAGATGGCTGAAAATGGAGGAAAATGCAGTTTTTAGGGGGGAAAAGGGGGATCTGGGGGCAGTTTGGGGGGATTTGGGGAAAATTTGGGCAGTTCTGGGTCATTGTGGGGACTTTTTGGGGAAGTTTTGGGTCATTTTGGGTCTTTTGGAGGGCTTGGGGAAACACTTGATGCAAATGATGGAAATGCGATTAATTAACGCTGATGGACTCTGCTTTCATTCAATGAAGTTTATTGCAAGGAAATTAATAAGATTTAATTGAATCACGCCTGTATTTATGCAAATAAATGATGAATATTCACCGACAATACGCAAATGAGGTTGGAGTGTGGATGTTGGTGTTAGGCCACGCCCCTTTTGATTCAAACAAGGCCCCGTGATCACTGGGTGTTGCCACGCCCTTTATGCTAATCAGGGACAAATATGGTCAGCCCAAAACCCCCAAATTCACCCCAAAATCCTGCTCAGATCCTTCTAAACCCCTCAGGGACCCCCAAAATCCCCCAAATTCACCCCAAAATCCACTTCAGGTGCCCCTAAACCCCTCAGGGACACCCAAAATCCCCCAAATTCACCCCAAAATCCACTTCAGGTGCCCTAAACCCCTCAGGGACACCCAAAATCCCCTAATTCACCCCAAAATCCCCCATATTCTTACTGGGACCCCATCATCCCCTACATTTCCCCAAGCCCTCAGATCGCCTCAAACCCACTGCGTTGCCCACCTAGTGGCCGGGAGGTTTCAGTGCCTGCCGGGCTAGAGCCAGGCCGAGCAGGAGCTGCGCATGCGCCGCCTGCTGGGGGAGGAGTCGCCCGTCAGGCCACGCCCCTGGGGGCGGGGCCGCGGCCGCTATGCACATGAGGCGGCCTTAGATGGAAAAAAAAATGAGCAACTATGGAAAAGATGGCTGAAAATGGAGGAAAATGCGGTTTTTAGGGGGAAACGGGGGATCTGGGGGCAGTTTGGGGGGATTTGGGGAAAATTGGGGCAGTTCTGGGTCATTTTGGGGACTTTTTGGGGAAGTTTTGGGTCATTTTGGGTCTTTTGGAGGGCTTGGGGAAACATTGATGCAAATGATGGAAATGCGATTAATTAACGCTGATGGACTCTGCTTTTCATGCAAATGAAGGTTATTGCAAGGGAATGAATAAGATTTAATTGAATCACGCCTGTATTTATGCAAATAAATGATGAATATTCACCGACTAGACGCAAATGAGGTTGGAGTGTGGATGTTGGTGTTAGGCCACGCCCCTTTTGATTCAAACAAGGCCCCGTGATCACTGGCTGTGGGCACGCCCTTTATGCTAATCAGGAACAAATATGGTCAGCCCAAAACCCCCCAAATTCACCCCAAAATCCTGCTCAGATCCTTCTAAACCCCTCAGGGACCCCCAAAATCCCCCAAATTCACCCCAAAATCCACTTCAGATCCCCCTAAACCGCTCAGGGACACCTAAAATCCCCCAAATTCACCCCAAAATCCACTTCAGGTGCCCCTAAACCCCTCAGGGATCCCCAAAATCCACCAAATTCACCCCACAATCCCCCATATTCTACCTGGACCCTCCATCATCCCTTACATTTCCCCCCAAAGCCCTCAGATCGCCTCAAAACCCACTGCGTTAGCGCCACCGAGTGGCCGGGAGGTCTCAGTGCCTGCCGGGCTAGAGCCAGGCCGAGCAGGAGCTGCGCATGCGCCGCCTGCTGGGGGAGAAGTCGCCCGTCAGGCCACGCCCCTGGGGGCGGGGTCACGACCGCTATGTAAATGAGGCGGCCTTAGATGGGAAAAATGAGAACTATGGAAAAGATGGCTGAAAATGGAGGAAAATGCGGTTTTTAGGGGGGAAAAGGGGGATCTGGGGGCAGTTTGGGGGGATTTGGGGAAAATTGGGGCAGTTCTGGGTCATTTTGGGGACTTCTTGGGGAAGTTTGGGTCATTTTGGGTCTTTTGGAGGGCTTGGGGAAACACTTGATGCAAATGATGGAAATGCGATTAATTAACGCTGATGGACTCTGCTTTTCATGCAAATGAAGTTTATTGCAAGGGAATGAATAAGATTTATTGAATCACGCCTGTATTTATGCAAATAAATGATGAATATTCACCGACTAGACGCAAATGAGGTTGGAGTGTGAAGTTGGTGGTAGGCACCCCCTTTTGATTCAACAGGCCCGTTGATCACTGGTGTGGCCACCCCTTATATGCTAATCAGGCGCACAAATATGAGTCAGCCCAAACCTCCCAAATTCATCCAAAATCCTGCTCAGAATCCTTCAACCTAGGGACCCCCAAAATCCCCCAAATTCACCCCAAAATCCACTTCAGATCCCCTAAACCTCAGGACACCAAAATCCCAAATTCACCCCAAAAATCCACTTCAGGTGCCCCTAAACCCCTCAGGGATCCCCAAAATCCACCAAATTCACCCCACAATCCCCATATTCTACCTGGGACCCCCATCATCCCCTACATTTCCCCCCAAAGCCCTCAGATCGCCTCAAAACCCACTGCGTTAGCGCCACCTAGTGGCCGGGAGGTCTCAGTGCCTGCCGGGCTAGAGCCAGGCCGAGCAAGAGATGCGCATGCGCCGCCTGCTGGGGGAGGAGTCGCCCGTCAGGCCACGCCCCTGGGGGCGGGGCCGCGGTCGCTCTGCAAATGAGGCGGCCTTAGATGGGAAAAATGAGCAAATATGGAAAAGATGGCTGAAAATGGAGGAAAATGCGGTTTTTAGGGAAAAGGGGGATCTGGGGGCAGTTTGGGGGGATTTGGGGAAAATTGGGGCAGTTCTGGGTCATTTTGGGGACTTTTTGGGGAAGTTTTGGGTCATTTTGGGTCTTTTGGAGGGCTTGGGGAAACACTTGATACAAATGATGAAAATGCGATTAATTAACGCTGATGGACTCTGCTTTTCATGCAAATGAAGTTTATTGCAAGGGAATGAATAAGATCTAATTGAATCACTCCTGTATTTATGCAAAAAATGATGAATATTCACCGACTATACGCAAATGAGGTTGGAGTGTGGATGTTGGTGTTAGGCCACGCCCCTTTGGATTCAAACAAGGCCCCGTGATCACTGGGTGTGGCCACGCCCTTTATGCTAATCAGGGACAAATATGGTCAGCCCAAAACCTCCCAAATTCACCCCAAAATCCTGCTCAGATCCTTCTAAACCCCTCAGGGACCCCCTAAAATCCCCCAATTTCACCCCAAAATCCACTTCAGATCCCCCTAAACCGCTCAGGGACACCCAAAATCCCCCAAATTCACCCCAAAATCCACTTCAGGTGCCCCTAAACCCCTCAGGAATCCCCCAAATCCACCAAATTCACCCCACAATCTTCCATATTCTACCTGGGACCCCCATCGTCCCCTACATTTCCCCCCAAAGCCCTCAGATCGCCTCAAAACCCACTGCGTTAGCGCCACCTAGTGGCCGGGAGGTCTCAGTGCCTGCCGGGCTAGAGCCAGGACGAGCAGGAGCTGCGCATGCGCCGCCTGCTGGGGGAGGAGTCGCCCGTCAGGCCACGCCCCTGGATGCGGTGCCGCACCCGCTATGCAAATGAGGCGGCCTTAGATGGGAAAAATGAGCAACTATGGAAAAGATGGCTGAAAATGGAGGAAAATGCGGTTTTTAGGGGGGAAAAGGGGGATCTGGGGGCAGTTTGGGGGGATTTGGGGGAAATTGGGGCAGTTCTGGGTCATTTTGGGGACTTTTTGGGGAAGTTTTGGGTCATTTTGGGTCTTTTGGAGGGCTTGGGGAAACGATGCAAATGATGTAAATGCGATGAATTAACGCTGATGGACTCTGCTTTTCATGCAAATGAAGTTTATTGCAAGGGAATGAATAAGATTTAATTGAATCACGCCTGTATTTATGCAAAAAAATGATGAATATTCACTGACTAGACGCAAATGAGGTTGGAGTGTGAATGTTGGTGTTAGGCCACGCCCCTTTTGATTCAAACAAGGCCCCGTGATCACTGGCTGTGGCCACGCCCTTTATGCTAATCAGGGACAAACATGGTCAGCCCAAAATCCCCATTAAATTCACCCCAAAATCCTGCTCAGATCCTTCTAAACCCCTCAAGGACCCCCAAAATCCCCCAAATTCACCCCAAAATCCTGCTCAGGTGCCCCTAAACCCCTCAGGGACCCCCAAAATCCCCCAAATTCACCCCCAAATCCACTTCAGGTGCCCCTAAACCCCTCAAGGATCCCCAAAATCCACCAAATTCACCCCACAATCCCCCATATTCTACCTGGGACCCCCATCATCCCCTACATTTCTCGCCAAAGCCCTCAGATCGCCTCAAAACCCACTGCGTTAGCGCCACCTAGTGGCCGGGAGGTCTCAGTGCCTGCCGGGCTAGAGCCAGGCCGAGCAGGAGCTGCGCATGCGGCGCCTGCTGGGGGAGGAGTCGCCCGTCAGGCCACGCCCCTGGGGGCGGGGCCGCGGCCGCTATGCAAATGAGGCGGCCTTAGATGGAAAAAATGAGCAACTATGGAAAAGATGGCTGAAAATGGAGGAAAATGCGGTTTTTAGGGGGGAAACGGGGGATCTGGGGGCAGTTTGGGAGGATTTGGGGAAAATTGGGGCAGTTCTGGGTCATTTTGGGGACTTTTTGGGGAAGTTTTGGGTCATTTTGGGTCTTTGGAGGGCTTGGGGAAACACTTGATGCAAATGATGTAAATGCGATTAATTAACGCTGATGGACTCCACTTTTCATGCAAATGAAGTTTATTGCAAGCGGAAAAATAAGATCTAATTGATCACGCCTGTATTTATGGCCAAATAAATGATGAATATTCACGACATACGGCAAATGAGGTGGAGTGTGAATGTTGTGTTAGGCACGCCCCTTTGATTCAACAAGGCCCGTATCACTGGTGTGGCCACGCCCTTTATGCCTAATCAGGGAAAAATTATCGGTCAGCCCAAACCTCAAATCATCCCAAAATCCTGCTCAGATCCTTCTAAACCCTCAGGGGACCCAAAATCCCCAAATTTCACCCCAAAATCCACTTCAGATCCCCCTAAAACCCCCAGGGACCCCCAAAATCCCCCCAAATTCACCCCAAAATCCACTTCAGGTGCCGCTAAACCCCTCAGGGATCCCAAAAATCCACCAAATTCACCCCACAATCCCCCATATTCTACCTGGGACCCCCATCATCTCCTACATTTCCCCCCAAAGCCCTCAGATCGCCTCAAAACCCACTGCGTTAGCGCCACCTAGTGGCCGGGAGGTCTCAGTGCCTGCCGGGCTAGAGCCAGGCCGAGCAGGAGCTGCGCATGCGCCGCCTTCTGGGGGAGGAGTCGCCCGTCAGGCCACGCCCCTGGGGGCGGGGCCGCGGCCGCTATGCCAATGAGGCGGCCTTAGATGGGAAAAATGAGCAACTATGGAAAAGATGGCTGAAAATGGAGGAAAATGCGGTTTTTATAGGGGAAAAGGGGGATCTGGGGGAAGTTTGGGGGGATTTGGGGAAAATTGGGGCAGTTCGGGGTCATTTTGGGGACTTTTTGGAGGCTTGGAACACTCTATCCAAATGATGGAAATGCGATTAATTAACGCTGATGCGACTCTGCTTTTTCCTGCCAATTTTTTTTTTTTTTTTTGGGGGAAAAGGTTTTTATTTTGGCGGCAAAAGGGGTGGGAAATGAATAAGATCGAATTGAATCACGCCTGTATTTATGCAAATAAATGATGAATATTCACCGACCAGACGCAAATGAGGTTGGAGTGTGGATGTTGGTGTTAGGCCACGCCCCTTTTGATTCAAACAAGGCCCCGTGATCACTGGGTGTGGCCACGCCCTTTATGCTAATCAGGGACAAATATGGTCAGCCCAAAACCCCCCAACTTCACCCCAAAATCCTGCTCAGATCCTTCGAAACCCCTCAGGGACCCCCAAAATCCCCCAAATTCACCCCAAAATCCACTTCAGATCCCCCTAAACCGCTCAGGGACACCCAAAATCCCCCAAATTCACCCCAAAATCCACTTCAGGTGCCCCTAAACCCCTCAGGGATCCACAAAATCCACCAAATTCACCCCACAATCCCCCATATTCTACCTGGGACCTCCATCATCCCCTACATTTCCCCCCAAACCCTCAGATCGCCTCAAAACCCACTGCGTTAGCGCCACCTAGTGGCCGGGAGGTCTCAGTGCCTGCCGGGCTAGAGCCAGGCCGAGCAGGAGCTGCGCATGCGCCGCCTGCTGGGGGAGGAGTCGCCCGTCAGGCCACGGCCCTGGGGGCGGGGCCGCGGCCGCTATGCAAATGAGGCGGCCTTAGATGGGAAAAATGAGCAAATATGGAAAAGATGGCTGAAAATGGAGAAAATGCGGTTTTTAGGGGGGAAAAGGGGGATCTGGGGGCAGTTTGGGGGGATTTGGGGAAAATTGGGGCAGTTCTGGGTCATTTTGGGGACTTTTTGGGGAAGTTTTGGGTCATTTTGGGTCTTTTGGAGGGCTTGGGAAACACTTGATGCAAATGATGGAAATGCGATTAATTAACGCTGATGGACTCTGCTTTTCATGCAAATG